>JAVLVB010000374.1:3934846-3952811 GCA_032876305.1 Orestias chungarensis
CTCAGAGGTCTCCCGGTATCCCACGTCGAGCCTCCCGCTCACTTCCGCCACTCAGTGCCGCTCGCACTCCTTTCCCAAGACCGTCACCACAGACTCACCGCTGGATCCAACCCCTTTCCGTGTCACCTCTCACTTACAATAAACATCATAACTAAACCTTCTGAGTGTCTCTGCCTTTGTGGGTCAGAAAATCTAAAACTCGACATGACAACTGTGGAGTTACTCTGAGTGCTTGATATGTTAATTTTACTGCAATTTTATCTGAAATGTTGCTTTAATTAGATAATTGACATATTAATTGTTGTTTCTTTCCAGAATCTGAGTCAGTTAGGACTTTAGAGAGCCGTGTCATCAATCACAAACTGATTATCTTAATAACTTATTTACACATTAAAGAGAAACTGATCCCCAAATAAACCTTTTTTTTTACAGTTAACCTGCAATAATTGGTCCTTAACGGTTGTGTCTTCTTCCTACTGTAGAAATTGAAACATATGTAACCTAAAACCATCTTAATAATTTCCTCTATGCGTTGAATATTGGTGGAAACAGTAAAGCTTGATACATTTCTACATCAGAGTGTAAATAGTAGTCTAAATCTTCATGTTAGTGTGAACTTTTCTGACCTGATAATGGGGTGGAGGTTCACCTTCCAGCAGCAAAACCACACAAACATGTAGCCAGAGGTATTATGGGATAGTTTAGATGAAATCAGATTAATTAGATAGAATAGCCAGACCTGAATCTAATGGATTTAAAGCTTTTTTGCCAAAAAAAAAACAGCAAAAATATCAGTGTGTAGATCAGAGGTATTCAACTGCAGTGCTTGAACTCCATAGCAGATCTACATGGGTTGGACAATGAAACCTGTCATTTTAGTGTTGGAGTTTTCATGGGTAAATTGCACCAGCCTAGTTGACAATCTTCCTTACTTGCACATTCCACCAGGAAGAGCAGAGTGTGAAGGTCCAATTAGCAGGTAAGAGCACATCTTTGCTGAAAATACTGCATTGCACACAACATTTTGGGTGACATACCAGAGTTCAAAAGAGGACAAATTGTTGGTGCATGTTTTGCTGGCACATCTGTGACCAAGACAGCAATAGCCACGGTATCCAGGGTAATGTCAGCATACCACCAAGAAGGAGTAACCACATCAAACAGGATTAACTGTGGACTCAAGAGGAAGCTGTCTGATAAGGATGTTGGGGTGTTAACCCGGATTGTTTCCAAAAAACATTGAACCATGGCTGCCCAAATCAGGGCAGAATTAAATGTGCACCCCAGCTCTCTTGTTTCCAGCAAAACTGTCCGTTGGGAGTTCCACAGGGTCAATATACCTGGCTGGGCTGCTGTAGCCAAAATTTGGTCACTCATGCCAAACGTCGGTTTCAATGATGCAAGGAGCGAAAATCTTGGGCTATGGACAATGTGAAATATATATTGTTCTCTGATGAGTCCATCTTTACTGTTTTCTCAGCGTCTTGGAGAGTTATGATATTGAGAAGCCCCAAAGAAGCGTACCACCCAGACTGTTGCAGGCCCATATTGAAGCATGGGGGTGGATCAGTGATGGGCCAAATCATGGCATTCACTTGACCCAACACTGCCAAGGACTACTGAACCATTCAGGAGGAATATGTGCATCCAATGGTTCAAACATTGCCGTGTATCAGGATGACAATGCACCAACACACACAGCAAGACTGGTAAAATGTTGGTTTGATGAACATGAAGGTTAAATTAAACATCTCCCCTGGCCAGCACCGTCACCAAATTTAAATATTTTTGAGTCAGTTTGGGGTGTTTTGGAGGAGCGTGTCAGGAAACGTTTTTCCTCCACTAACACCTCCAATCTCGTTGTACATTGTGTATAGTGACAATAAAAGGCAATCTATTCTATTCATAACGTCATGACCTGGCCATGCAAGAAGAATAGCTTAAAGTCCTTCTGAGCACTGTGTGACCCCCGGATCTGGACCGAACTGATGTGTTATGCGGACCCAAAACTAAAACCAAAACACAAATGACAGACAAAAATCTGGTTTACCAGAGCAGCTTTTACAGTCCTTACGCTACTAGTTTTGTGTCCATGGGAACCAACCAACTAATGCCGAGTTTATCTTTCGAGACCTTTTCCAACCATTGTGACATTTACTACTCCGACATAAAGAGAAAATACTTCCTAAACTACACTGATGTGATAGTCTTCTATCTGCCACGGTCAGAATTTGGGGGATGATTAAGACATCCTGTGATTCCTAGTCCAACCATTGATATCCCTGTAAAAACTGGAACCCAGGTATATCGTCTATCCTCAGTCATTTCCTGCCAAACTTCTAGATTTCAGACTGATCACTTCTACACATATCAGATGTATGGACAACTGCTGTTAAAGGCTGAGGATGACAAGATAACAACTACCAATACAGCGGACATGTGCTATTATGGATATATCTATATTTAGTAGAAGTATACAGAAGGACAGGATGAATTTAGTGTTGGGGTCAAAGTTGCAACTGAACAACAAAAATGCTACCCTGGATGAACAGCAAATACACTAATGGCGACAGGTTTTGGGAGGGACTTCAAAGCGGTAACCTATCCTCACTCTCAAATAGATGAATCCATTACAGAGAATGAACAAGGTTTCAGTTTTACAGAGGAAGAGTTACACATGGAAAGCAAAGAAAATGTGACAAATACTGGAGCACAGAAAGAAACATACTGTAGCAACCATAAAGTAATAACTGAGTTCAGAAGTAAAACGGAGAATGAAACTAGCATCACAGGCAATTGTTTTCTATATGTTATTTCCTTTTCTGTTGAGTCTTCTTAGATGTTATTGTTTGTTAATTCTTCCTTTTTGCATTTCCCAGTTCCCCCTGCTCTCTTTCTCTTCCTCAGCCTATTTGTCCCTTAAACCATGCACACCTGTTTTCACTCTGCAATCTAATCAGTCTCTTTGTTCCACCTTTCACCCTCCTAGCATTTAAGCCCGGCTTTTCTCTCCACTCACCGCTGGACTCCCCCATTAAGTTCCTCTCTGTTTTGTGTACGACCCTTCGTTGTTCTCCTCGTCCTGCTTCCAGGTTCCTTCTGACTTACCTTTGTTCTTCGACCTCTTCTGCCTGCCGGTCTCTGTATGCTCCACCTCTCCAAGCCTCATCATTACTCGCTCTCAGTGCTCTGTTGTTTTCCAGGTATCTATATTCATCATCCAAACTTAAAATAAATCATCTATCGAACTTTAACTATGCCATCTGCATTTGGATCCACAAGTTACTTTAACTGTGACAATTTAATTAAAATAAAGTTAATATTTTCTAAACCTGTTAAAAAAATAGACATACAGGAAAAAGCTGTTTTTATTATATTTCGCCGGGGTTCTCTCCGGGTGCTCCGGCTTCCCACGCCAGTCCAAAGATATCACTGTTAGGTTAATTTGCCACTTATATAGCTTTTAGATGTGAGTGGTGTACATCATTTATTTTGTTTAATTAATAACAACAACAAAAGAAAAGATTATTAATCCTAAAGAAATGAAAAAAAATTTTTTTGTCTCTGTGAGGCCAATTCATCTGAATGTCACTATACGGACATCTTGGATTACATACTATGAGAACTTTTTTAAACGGTATTGAGAATAACAGTACCGGCTGACAGCCTGTAAAGGTCCAGTAACAGTTGTGGACCTATTGCTCCTAAATACCTCTTCAAAGTACTGGTCACTTTACTCTTGTTCAATTAATTTTTTTACACAGGATTTTACTACCAGCTGTACACTGTGTATGTGACAAACAAAACCTGATTTGATTTTTTTGATTTTGATTTGCCTGCCGTGTAAACGGACTCCCAACCGTTTGTTTCCCACCCGAGCGCAGCAGATAAGACAGAGCTTGTGGGGAGACAGTTTGGCAAAACAATCTCTAAAAATAAAGACAGAAGGTCAGAAGAAGTAACAGTTTTCCAACACAAATGTTAAAATTTGCGTAAAGCTTTTTATAAGAAAAACTCTGAGGGAGTTTTATGGCCTTATAACTCTCCTGGTTGCTTAGCAGCAGCAGTTTCTTCTCTGCAAGTTGTTTAATAACAATAAAAATAATAATGCTAATACACGGAAAACACACGGACTAAATCACAGAGAAATTGTGGAACGCCGTGCTGTGTGTGTGGGCACGCCTTCCTTTTAGGGAGTGTGTGTGTGTGTGTGTGTGTGTGTGTGTGTGTGTGTGTGTGTGTGTGTGTGTGCGTGTGTGTGTATGTGTGTGTGTGTGTGTGCGTGTGCGTGTGTGTGTGTGTGCGTGTGTCTGTGTGCGTGCGCGAATGTGTAGTAAATAGTAAAAGTGTTTTTTAATTAAAGCTTGTTTTGCATTTTACATATTTTTGGCATTTTACATATTTTAGAATAAATTGTTTGGTCATTTATTTTTGCACAATTGAGTTATTTTGTCATGTAATCTGATGTCAACGAGAAACTGTTTCAATTAAATGAATATTTTAATCAGTGAATTATAAATAAAAGTTTTCAGACTCCAAACACAATCCACTAAGTTTGCATGAAAGGAAAAATTATAATAATTATGTCTTCTACTAAAGTTAAGCATTCATCTCAGGTCTTTAATCAAAACATATACAGCAACCTATTTTCCTTTTACTTCTGTTAAGGTTTTTGTACGTTATGAAACACTGCAGACATTCTCCCATGTTATGTAGGTAAATTTGGTCAGTAGCTTATATGCATTCAATGATGTTAACAATCTTGTTTCCCTCCAATATTTATAATTATAAATTCCCCTGCTGCCTAAAAATGCTTTGATAAAGTGAAAACTCAGTGAAGTAATCAGAATTCGGTTCGGTACAAAAAGCTAGCCTCCTCCTCCCAGTGCCAGGTCTCCCACCAAGGTAGGAAGTGATTTCCCTTTTTCAAACAGAGATCTACCTGTTTTTTTATCCGGTTTCTTTTTCTGTTTGGTTCATATTAAGGTCAGTTATGGCTGTTGCTCACCATGCAGATTGATGTGTGTGTTTGAGAGAGGGCGGGTTTGTGATGTGATGTCTTACAAAACGTGTTGTGAGGGAAGTTACTGCAGGCTGGAAACGATCTGTGGGGGTTTGTGATGTTGACACTGGACTGATAGATCTCAGGGAGCTGGCTACTTGAAAAGTAGATCTTGGATAAAAAAGGTTGGGCACCCCTGGTTTAGAGAATCGTTTTACTATGGGTCACTTGACTGTATGTTTATATTTAAACTGTATCTTTCTAATCTGGACTCAATAGTATTTTATTCATTTTTGTTTGATTCGTTTTTACTGTGATGTTAAACGCATTAACAAATAACTGTCAAGTTTTAGCCAATTTATTTTACCTGCTCGATTCTTGCATGTTGTAAATATTCAGATGCGTAAGTGTCATGTGTTGACAAACGTCATGAAACTGACCAATCATTTGATTCAGGTGCATTGGACCAAGTAAGCATCTAATGCTGCCTTCACACTGTGGAATTATATTAATTTGTCTTTTAATACTAGAAGTGTTTGCATATAATAGTAGGTATAACTTTTAGATAAGGCCTGCACATTCTCTCTGATGCTAGAGTGAGTGGACGTGTTATTGAAAAAACCTGCAGCAAAACGTGCAGCTGAAGTGTGTGAAATAAACGTAGGGTGCTACAATTGAAGGTCGTAGATAAAAAGAAACTCCCTCTTGCACAGAGTAACAACTTCTTGTGGGAAAATACCCATGTCTAGCTAAGCGCGTGATAAACAGTTTGCGTAATCAAATATGAATGCTTGTGTGATTCTGTATACTCCCTAATGTTGAATAAAAACAGCCTGTTGCTGGGGAGAGCCCAGAGTCGAGTTGGGAACCCGTGAGGAGCGGTGCTCGGCTTTCCCTTTTGCAAAAGGTGTGGTGAAGTGGTAAAGAATGGACATTGATTATTGATGCTTGTTTAACGATTGCAGACCGTCTAATATATATAAATCTTCTGTCTCTGAGATCTGAATCCGGGGAAGTCTGGGAGGACTTCAACAACACCAAACGCATCTAGAGCGTCCAAATCACGTCTAACACTTGAAGTTGTGCACTTTTTAGCGTCCGACGCGCCAAACGTCCCCACACCCGGTTTTCTCCGGTCGGACTTCTTGTGTCTTCAAAGGTCTTTTTGTACAATAGCTGATAAAACAGAGAGAGCGGCTCGTCTTTATCTAATACTAAAAAACAGGAGAGCGTGGTTGTCGGCTGCCTCGGCTCCTTATCTGTAACTAGGGGAAAAATCCAGCAGCGTTCAGAGTTTTGTGATTTTCTCCTCCAGGAGCTTAACGCTGACGAGGGTCGATTTCAGTGCTAGTTTCACTGGAGTTAGAGAAAACAGCCTCATTAAATCTATCCTCCATCATAACTTCAGAATCTTCCGCCCCGTTGGAAAGTTTGTCACTTCGTCACAAAGACGGAGCTCTCTGATTGGTCCACGCTCAAGCGTCCACAGTTCAATTTTTCCAACTTCAGCGTTTTGGGAATTGTTGAAGTCCTCCTAGACCTCCCCGGATTCAGATCTCAGAGACAGAAGATTTATATATTAGACGGTCTGCAATCGTTAAACAAGCATCAATAATCAATGTCCATTCTTTAGCACTTTTCACCACACCTTTTCAAAAGGGAGAGCCGAGCACCGCTCCTCACAGGTTCCCAACTCGACTCTGGGCTCTCCCTAGCAACAGGCTGTTTTTATTCAACATTAGGGCGTATACACATTCACACAAGCATTCATATTTGATTACGCAAACTGTTTATCACCTGCTTAGCTAGGCATGCGTAATTTCCCACAAGAAGTTGTTACTCTGTGCAAGAGGGAGTTTCCTGTTATCTACGACCTTCAGCACTAGAGTGAATGTGCAGGCCTTATCTAAAAGTTATACCTACTATTATATGCAAACACTTCTAGTATTAAAAGACAAATTAATATAATTCCACATAATCTAGAGTGTCAGACCCTCAAAATTCGTCTGACTCTCTAGACACCCAAAACGCTCCAGTCTCAACACACATAACGTGCCGCAAGAGTTTTCGACGACCCAACGCATGCGTTTACGTCAACATTGCATGTAAACTGGACGCTCTTGACACTCCAGGCGCTTTATGTGTGAACGTAGCATAAAACTTTCAGGGCTGTAGATGTTTAAGCTACTTTAGTTATGAAGGAGGTGAAGACTGTCTAAAACTAAGCACTCCTAAAGCTGCAGCAGCAAAGCCCATCACAGCCTAAATGCAGCACATGACAAAAGCAAGGCGCTGGAATCTGAACCAGTTCCACCAGTTTAATCTGGATCAATTTAAAAATCTTATGCGGCTTGTTATAAGCAGCTTGTAACCAATGCGTGGCAGTGCTACCAAACACTAAACCCTCAGAGAGACCAGAAACATGCTGTTGAAAGCAGAGAAGATATCAATAATGCATTCTGTGCACGTTCGTTCAGACACTCTGAAAGTGAAGAAGTGATTGTGCCGACCAAGGACGCCTCAAAGCTCTGACATCATTCCTTCGTGCATCTTTCAAACTTCGGTTAAACGTGATGTTCTGTATCTTTTGTTTTTTTCTTTAACTTAGATTGAAATGTTTCTATTCGATTTTATTTCTTTCCTCTCTGCTCTACAGTCAGTTGAAAAGATGTTCGTCAGCATGAGTCCTTAAATCTACACTGAAACAAAGACGCCACACTTATTTTAACTACATAGGAACCAGCTGTTGAATTAAAGCACATTTATTTTATGTTTTTATTCTCAGGTTAACCTGAAATTTTTATAGAGTCCATACTAATGATAATTGTCAATTTACAGTTAATCAACATACTCCTAAAATAGAACAATTTTAAACAAATTGTCATTTTTTAAATGTTTTTTATTGTATTTAATTTTTGCTTTGTTTGTTTGTTTTGTGGTGTCCTCATTTATACAGATCTGAATATTGTTGGGTAAACCCCAAATATTAACCTCCGACATAAGAAAGGCAATGATAATGTTGGCCCTATCCACATGTTTAAATCTATGTTTTATGTAAATATTAGCAATTAGCATTTTTATTCTCTTCAGTCACACAGTTTGAAACAATCTAATGTGTGGGAATCTAATAATGTTTAACTCCAACTCCACGAAGAACAACAGATTTACTTTCACTAGTGGAGCATTTCTAAAGGGTCTCATTTGTGTTGCACAGACACAAACTATGTTGTTGTTTTCACACTCTGATGTGTATAACCAGGTGTCCAGTTGGGTTACACAACACAAACAGTGTCAGTTTTGGTTGATTTTGGCGGCCACTGTAGACAAAAATAATGGTGTTTGCCTGGAGGAAGACTGCATTTCCCAGCGCATAACGTGGTAAAATCCTGATCTCCTGGTTGCCTGCAGTTGGATTGAAGTACATTTCTGTTTTCAGTGTCTGTTTGAAGGATGAATAGTGATGAGGTGATGAATCTAATTGTGGTGAAACAATGAAGATGATGAAGTTGGAGATAAGAAACAGGGGAAGTGACAGATCCCGTAAGGCTGTCAGCACATTTGTAGTTGTTTTGTGTGGTAGGCAGGGTTCCTGCCACCCTCCTCAAAGTTTCTTAGTGCGTCATTCAACGAGCTGTAAGTCGACATATGATCACAAAAGTTATAAAGATATTTTATGGAGTTTGACAAGTAACTTAATGTTTCTCTAAACTGTTTTTGATCATTTACGATCATCAGAATTATTCTTGTTCACTTAATGCCAGAATATTGCAAACAATTCTTCAACAATGAGGTTTACCTCAATTTTATTACTGACTGGTAAAATCCGCTTTTACTGACTAACCAAATTATTTTCTACATTTTCCATTCCTCTCCCTTCTTTCTTGTCCTGTCCTGTTATGTCAGGAATAACGTAAAAGGGAAGCTGGTTGTCTTATAGAAATTCTGCTTAAAGTTTGCTGATTTTGGTCACTTTATTGTGAGAAGCTTAAAATAACGTTCATGTCCAAAGTTTCCCAGTGTGCAAACACTTTCTTTGACTTTTACCAACGATAAATATGTTTTATAATTGTACCGTCAGATATCGTGCGTTTTTTTAAGATGCTTGAGATTGTAGAAACCATATCCAATAAATTGTCGTGACAAAGATTGTGACACTGAAAGCTGGAGGTCATTTAAATTCCCACCGCTGGTGCCAGAAAAATCTGGATTATCTTCAATAATGTTTCTCAGAAGGCTTTAGAAAGGTTATCTATGTTAGTAATGAGCCACTTCTACCTTTATGACTCACTGATTTCCTAAGTAGGTGTGGATGACATTATTTAAACATGAATTTTTATTAACTTCAGCTTTTATATTTATTCAGGCTAGAAAAGTTCGGTTTGGTCTCTGTTGTGTGCTTCTCTGATAAAGAAAGTCACTGTTTTACTTTCTCAGCTGTTTTGGGTCTTGATGTCGAACGTTGAAAAGGCCAAACTCGTCAGCAAGTCTCCGGAGGGAAAAGGACCAGACAGGCGCAAGAATTTTGGTCCTGCTTTTAAAAAGGTGGCCGCCGAGCGTTTCAGAGTTCAATTACAAAGCTATGAATCTCAAATAGGCTGGGAGGAAAATCTCACTACTTAGAGGTCTAATACTGAGACGGAAGCAAACACACGCGTGTCAGGATGGCAAACAGCCTCACGGACTGATTCCCCCTGAAGTGTGCCCACTGCTTAGTCGGTGTCAGTGTCACATCTACGATCAGACGGCTCCCAGGATTCATCGCTCCGAGGGCGGCAATTACACGGATATCAGTTTCTTGTGTGGCGAAGAGCCAGTTTTAGAGCTTAACGCTTAAGTAAAGTAATTCTCTACAATCTTTGGCGCTTAGAGACCGACGACGTTTGCAATTATTTTCATCTATCCGACTTTTACGGCATTCCCATAAGACGTGTCATAAATTTGCAGCAGAAGAAGCCAGACGTGGTAAATCTCGACGTAAACAATGTCTGAAGCAAGCAGTGCCGAGTTTTCTCTCAATTTTATTCATACAGGAGTCTGATAACAGTCGTATATAATTAGTTATATGAACAAACACAAAAACTATTTCATCAAAAAAAATCTCAACTTAAGTGTAATTAATCCAACATTCAGATTCAGTTTTGATTACTGTTTGAAAGATTCTGCCTTGCATCGTGAAGCGGCCTAAGGTATTTCCACAAGCCAGAAATTAAAGCCCAGATGAGGAACTCGTTGACATCTAGCCTTTGTAAGGCTTCGGGACTCAGTAATAAACCTTGATCCACACATTGAGAACACATGGGACAGTGAAGAACCTTCCCAAGAGACTTACTCAACCAAATTTACTTTAAACGCTCTTCAAAACCTCATCTAGGAGGTCCCAGAAAAACCCACAAAAATATCTAAAAGGTCGGCATGCCTGAGGTCAAAGTTCATTATTTACCAACATGAAACAGTGAATTAGGAATCAAGGAATCAAGGAATCTTATTTGTCATCACATCACATGTGGTACATGAAGTGGGACGAAATTCTAATCCCCCGGTCCAGTTTACACCCTGATAGCAATTTTAAATAATATAATAAAATATAAGAACTATGCGAGAAATAGGATTTGACTACACAGAATCTACAATATGAACACAGAATCTACAATATGGACACAGAATCTACAATATGGGACTTCGGACATAGCAGCATTGAACATTCGGAGTGCAAGTGACATATTAAGTGACATTTTGAAGTGTGATATTAAAGTGAACAGTGCCGGTTAAATGAGAAAGTGTTTTTCATTTCTAATTGTCCTTGCGTGTGTTTGAGAGTCTCACAGCTTCAGTCTTGTGGTTTTGCACTTGATGCTCCGCAGCCTCCTGCCTGAGGGGAGCGGGACAAAAAGTGAGTGTGCTGGGTGTGTGGGGTCCTTCATGATGCCGGAGGCCCTCTTCCTGCATCTGGAGGTGTAAACGTCTGTGGTGCTGGGGAGGCTGACTCCAACAATCCTCTGTGCGATCTTCACCACCCTCTGCAGAGCTTTCCTGTCTGCAGCAGAGCAGCTTCCATGCCACACGTTGATAGTGGAGCACAAGACGCTCTCCACCACACATAGAATTAGGTTTCTATATGAATGAGCAATGTAGGTTATTTATCACTGGTTAAGTAATTGTTTTAAATACATTTATATTTTTGCTATTATTACTAAACTTGATTTTGGATAAAAATGGTATTTTGTAAATATGAATACTTTGCTTCATATTATTTTTTATTCATTATAATAAAGGTTTCTTCTGTTTGGCCCTCGAACTCAAGTGTGTTTTGGATTTTGGCTCCCTAAGCAATTGAGTTTGACACGCTTGCTTTAAGCTAACACAATGTTTTTTGGGTTTTTTTGACAGCGAGGAATTCAGAGTATCCAGAGAGAAACATTGCATACCAAAGGAGAATGTACAACTCCAAGCAAATAGACCCCAGGCCGGGATTTTAGCTCAGGACCTTAATGCTCCAAGGCGACAGTACTGCCTAATTTCTGCTAAATTTATTTTTTTATTTACTTCCAATCAATTAAATTCTGATAAATTTAAAGATCTCTAGTTTCTTCTTCTACTTAAAGGGGAAACATAATTAGGTTTAACATAAAGGAAAAGGTTATAAACATAAAAAAAAAATGGCTCTGAGGGTCATGAATGCAGATTGTTTTTCCAAGCAGCGTTCCTAACTTTATATCTAGGATCCAAACTCTGCATGTTTTTCAATGCTGACTTTATTCAATCATCCTGCATCACCGAGCTGAACAGCAAGCGATGCCAGAGAATAGCAAATCCGAACATGTTTACAGCACCTGGTCTTCTGTGTCATCGACCGATTTCTGTTTTTATTTTCACGTGAACGGCTCATTGGGTGGAATTCAAGCAGCACTGAATCATTTAGGGGTTTTAACCAGCTAATAAAGTCTGCAGAGAGTCCAACAGTTCGATTAACTCGCTGGCTCAACAGCTCACTGCACAAACACAGAGTGCTCGGAAAATAAAGTGATAATGAGGAGATTAATCTGTTATTCTAAGCTACGCTTTTTCTTCTGTTGCCTCAGAGAGATTTCACCTCTTTCCTTATAAAACCTTCTTAACAGCAGCAGAGGTTTCCTGAAGACCTCTGTGAGCGGTGAACCTTGGTCTGCAAAGAAAAGGAATAATTTTAACATAAAAGCTCTTTGTTGAATTTGTAAGAAGTTAAAAGAGGACTACTCTCAGTTCAAGTGATCACAGTAAAATACACAAGAACCAGCATTTACTATTTCTTTGCCGACAGCTTTAAATGCAAACATTATCCATTTTAGTTTTGTACAGCGGTAAGAAGAAAACCCCACGTTTTGAACCCAGGACCTTCTAATTGGAAGAAAACGTTGCTGCCAACACTGCCCAGCATGCAGCCAGCTCTGAGTGAAAACAAAACGTTTAAAGATTTTTTTAACTATTAAGAATATTGACTGAAAATAAATTTTGAAAGCTGCAAATCTCCAAAAACAAACCTCAGATGTGCTTCAGAATCAGTGGTGGGCATGTATCCGCTAACAGAGAAGCTGTTTTTTTGCATAGTACACTCAGCTCCCCTTAAACCTAATTTCTCAGTAGACTTTTTGATTTAATGCTAATTTAGTTGACTGACCTGGAGAATTGCTTGAAAACAATAAACAGTATAAAATTTATTACATTTTTCTGACTTAACTTCTATTGTGGTCAGTTAGGAAAGATCAGCCACAGTTAATAAAACTCAACAATAAAGCTAAAAACCATGAGACCAATGTCTGCTCCACAGAATTTGATCCTAAGCTAGTAAACAGTAAAGAGATATGTGTAATGACAGATTGGATCCTGCTGATATATTACTTTGTAGCACACTTTGCATCATTGACAAAATGATGGGGAATTATTAAGTTTGTTAGCTTCTGCTAAATATGATGTGAGGATACCCGAACTAAGATTCATGAATAGAGCTTCAGAGTTAGCTGTTGGGTTAGCAGCCGACCAAATATTAAAGAGTTTTAAAATGTTTTAAAAAAACAGCTGACTTTTTCATGTCCTGTGGTATTGTTTGTGTTGTTTGATCTTGTTAATCTTTGTCATTTAAATATATTTACTTGTAGTACTCATCCTGTTTAGTTTAATCGTTGCTTAAGTTCTAAATTTTCCATTTTCTCCTTATGTTTAGTTGTCTATTCAGTTTTATTGTTCTGTATCATTCCCCCTGACCCATTTTCTCTCCCTCAGCCTGCCCCCCACTCACAGCTGCAGATGTTTAGTAATCAGTCTCTTCCCGTTGTTTCATATCTTCACCTTCCCAGTATAAAAGCTTGGATCATTCACCAGTTAACTGATGGATCCTCTCTTGTGTTTTTTTTTTACTACCTGCCATGTTCTGTTTGCTGACCCTCTCTTCCTCATCATCCTGGTTCTTGTATTCTATATTTCCAAATAAATAATAAATCTCCTTAAGCAAGCTTCTTAATCTTTCCATTTGGGTCCACTTCTAACAGTTGTCTTCTTTTATGAATCTAATTGAAAACACTATAAACTGTACAGCTATAATAACGCAGCAGCTCTTGAAGCTAAATATAATTCAACATTAATTTTCATAGAACTTATTTAAAGCCACTGCTGGTGTCAGCGTTTCTGTGTTTACGACCCACAATCAGAAGAACATCTACGTCTCACAGAAGCACCATGTATACCTTAGAGAAAAAGCTGAGAAAGAAAGCTGAACATGACACTGCCTTAATGTTTACATCCAGATATACCACGTCCGGCTTCTTCTCCTGCAGAATTTTAATGCGTCTCACGTTGATAATGGAAACGTGAGACAATGTGACCTGACCCATTAAGTAAAGCATATGGAAGTGACACAAATCTGACATTTAGGGGGCTGAAAACATAAAAATTGGGAAAACTGAGATTTGGGTGGAATGTTGGCAAAATGTTGTATTTGGCTCTCATTTACCTTAAGACTATAGATATATAGATCAGATACACCTTCTGCGGTTTTCAAAAGATAATTTCCTTTAATAAAAATTAAAACAGATTCATAAGATCCAAACAAGGTGAAAGACGCTAAGAAAAAAGAAAGCTAAACTCGGCACTGCTTGTTCAGACATTGTTACGTCCAGATGTATTACGTCTGTCTTCTTCTCCTGCACAATTATGATGCATGTCTGATGTGAGATAATATTTCATATTAAAAAGGGGTTATTTAGACAAACATGTAACTGATTTAATACCCCATGTAGAAGTAAAACGCTAAATATTGACTCAGCCATTAAATAGTTTGATATTGCTGGAAAAAAAAGTGTTTTTTTGTCGCATGTGCCTCCTGTATGAATGTATGTTTATGCATATTTATGCATTTAGTAGACACTTCTATCCAAAGTGACTTAGAAAGTAGACGCCAGGCTACACTTATTATCAATCAGATACAGTGACAGTGAAGAGATGGAGGGAAGTACAGTGAGAGAGTAGTAGAGGGGGTATAGAGGTATGGGTAAGAGTTAGCATAGGAGATGATCTTTGAAGAGATTGGGTCTTCAAGACATACAGGGACGCTGCTGTTCTTGTGGCGCTTGGTAGGTCATTCCACCATCTTGGATCAACACAAGAAAACAGTCTGGATTGTCTTAAGCTTGGTGTAGAAACTGCTAGACGACAATACATTGATGACCGAAGCAACCGAGCTGTGACATAAGCCATTGCAAGAGTATTCGAGTAGATGGGAGCCGTACCCTTTAGCACTTTGTAGGCTAACATCAGGGACTTGGATTTGATGCTGGGGGAGTGAAGCTCAATGGACAGAGGGGTGACATGAAGTTTTTTGGGCTGACTTAAGAGCAGAATGTAGCCTCTGTTACTGAGGTAAAGCTGCCTTGGTTGTCTCTGGATTCTTATAGTTACGTAAAATAACACCTGTTGCATAACCATTCAGTGTGATCTTTATCACCTGCAAGACCCAAAACATGAAGAGGCTTAAAACCGAGCAGGAATGCAGAAGAAAAGAGAGAATGCTTTTATGGCTACAGAGCCCCCGTCCCTTTTTATGTTTGACTGGATTTGCTGCCATTCAGAAGCTTTAGTGAAAAGTCGTTTTGTTGGAGCTGGAGGTGGAGTTCCCCTCTAATGGTCTGTAGAAGGGTACATTTGTGTTGTGCGTGATTCTCCATCCATCACATCCTGCTCCTCTCCCGTTATATCCTGCAGAGTTCCTCAGACTGCCATGAGCCGAGCGCTGAGGAGACAACTTTGATGTTCACCGAAGCGCTCCACTTCAAAGTTCCACGGATGGGGATTAACTCAGGAAGAAGATTACTGTAATTGGGGACCGTAGAGGTGGAACAAAAGGTTATTCTCCCTCCCTCACTGTGTCAGAGAGGTGGATGCTGTACAGCGAGTTCACTGAAAACCCACGTTCACGCCAGATATTAAAGACAAAAAAATCACGTTAATCCAGCAATTCTATAAAAAGCCTTTTTGGATGATTTTCCCCAGTTTGGTAACAGAAATATAATGAGGCAGAGGACACCGTGGAGCAGCTGTTTATTTAGGGGAGATAAATACCTGAATGGTGCATTAGTGTTTGGCTCAAAGTCAGGCTGTCAGTGGTTGAAAAAGAATCCAGTTTATGTCCTGAGTTCAGGCATGCGGGGTTTGTCCCAATCCGCATTAAGACGCTCGCGTCATGCTTTTCGCTATTTAACATTCCTCCTGCTTGAATTGAATCATGAAGCATTTGAAGCTGGAGAATAGAAATATACTATGTAGAATGTGCCTTACCTTCTTAACTGTCAGAACAGAAATCACAATAAACAGGAAAAAAATATATCTTTAAAGAAATAAGCTTCTCTTCCTGAATTATTTGGAGTATATGCAAAACCTTGGATCTTTGTGAAGATAACGACCTGAATCTATAATTATGTAACCACCAGTGCAGTGTTGAATAGAACAATAAAAAAATTGTTTTGTGGAGATGTTTTTGTGTGTTGATGTGCAGGTATCTGGAAAATGATCCATTCAGAGACAGTTTAGATACATCTGAACTTCAAATGGCTGCAACTCCTCAGTGTTTCAACTTATATACAGATTTACTGATACTGTTTTAAATAAGTGACATATAAACATACTAAAATTATAATTAGAGTATTGGTCATAGAATCAAAAATGAGTTTTTACAATGTTTTTTGTTGCCATAAACACCCTGAATCCGTGATGTAGTCCTCCAAATAAATAAAATCCACCCATAAGTCATTTTGACACTGTTAAAAAAAACTTATGTTAGACTCGAGAGTTTCTTAACAGAACTGGTTAAACGGGGTTTAAAGGAGATGGTTGGTTCTAAACTGGACCTTTAGCCTGTTAGAAAGCTGAACATTTGATAAGAATTCAGTTAGATAACTGAATATTTAGTTAGCAGTTAACAAACCAAATATTGACCTCTTAGCTAAATATTTAAATTGCAGTCAGTAATCTGATTTAGATAAACTGAACCATTCTTCTGTCAGTATGAGGCCACAGAGGCCCTACAGGACGAGACAGGCAAAAGGTTTAAGCTGACTCCATAAACTCTGTCATCACATCCTCCACCCAGACGTGGCAGTTTGTTGGTCTGGGGGTGCTGTGCTGCTCCATAAACTGCTGATATCGGACCATCAGTTGGTGACTATGAACCCAAAATTCCTTAAAACAATCTATCCTTCTTGCTGAAATCCAGGGCCTGGAAATTGAGTGGTCAGAGGGAACGATGCTGTCCGACCACTGTAAGCAAACAGTGACAACGGATTTCGGCACAAAGTCAAGATTTGTTTAGACTCTTCTGCTGCCAGTTGTTTAAAACAGGCAAATTTAATGAAAAGAAACCAAATAAACTAGACCTTAATGGTGTTTCTTCCTATTATGGTTTAGAAACCTGCAGTATTTTCTTCACCTCTCTGCTTCCATGTTTTCTGCAGCTTTTATCAGCATTTATTCATCTAATTCATCCTCTGAACCTCACTGCTGGTCATGGTCACACTAAAAGCTAAACCTCTTTTGATTAATTATTCAAGTCGAGATTGCTTTTGTCTGCAGGACTGTCAGACGATTAATTAGAGTCTGGGATGGGCAGCACTGAGCTGCTGCACCTTCTTTGCACTGCATTAAAAACGGCCACTGTTAAAAAGACACAATAAGAAAGATTTTCTCCATCTGCTTTTTTGAGAAAATCAATTTGTGCTAAAACGTTTTCTAAGACAAGAAGCAAAATGTCATCCTCATTAGCTTTCAGTTTATCGACAGGAGAACGGATGGGTTTTATGTTAAGACAATCAGACCCTCACAGGGAGACACAAAAGGCCTTTATGGAGCATACATGTTTCGAATCATCGTTCTAAAAGTGAATCTGAACTGGTCTCTGCTGCTGCTGCAGAAACATGAACTTACTAGGGAGGAATGAAAAAGGGTCAGGTTGACAAAAGGATGCAGAAATATGAATCTTATGGCTAGCTCAGTTTTTTGAGGGCCTTCTAATAAGAGGCTCTATGTACACAAAATTACCAACAAAAGCACTAACATAGACAAATGCAGACTGATAAAGAGGAAGGATAACACAATATGTAACAAAGGTTTGCCACAACAAAAAAATCTCAAGTTTTTTGTGCCTTTGTGTTTAGCCCCACTGATTTCACAAGTATTAACACTATGCTGTAAATGCAGAAATTATCTACATTATTCCTGAAAAGGGTATACCTTAGCAATCAGTGTGTGTCATACTGGGTTATAGGTTTTCCGACCCACAAAGGCAGAGACACTCAGAAGGTATGGTTATTGTTTTTATTGAGGGAAACAGGTAGAGGTTGGATCCAGCGGTGACTCGGAGAGGGCAGTTGTGATGAGGAAGTGTGAGTGGCAATGAGTGGCGGAAGTGAGCGGGAGGCTCGACGCAGGATACCGGGAGACCTC
>JAVLVB010000374.1:3955567-3968603 GCA_032876305.1 Orestias chungarensis
TATATATATATATATATATATATATATATATATATATATATATATATATATATATATATATAAAACTTGTCAACTTTCTAGCAGTAGCCCAACATTTCTGTGTCAGTGTGACAGTGTGAAGTCTAATTGTCTGAGTTTTGGATCAACTTTAAGTCATTTCAGTTACGAAAAAATATTTCAGTTTTCAAAAACCCCGTTTAGCAAACAGTTTTTTTAATCACTGTAATTGTTGTATAATAAATTATAAATTTTAAATAGTAGGTGTCGAACAGTCCAGAAGATTGGATTTATTTAAAATAATGGCTCGTAAAATAAATAATGATGGTTTTTCCTTACCTAAAGAAACCTTAGTAACCAACACCAACATCATTTTCTTCCCCGCTGAGCAGCCGGCTGCTGATGTGTTAATGAAACTCCAAAACCAAATAAAGATGTCTCATTATTTTTTTCCATGAATATCTACAGAGAGAATAAAAACTCCCCTGATCCTATCAGCGACACCTTCTACCCAGAAAGCAAGGAAACAATAATCAGGACGTTGCTCAGCCATCTGCCTCGCTGGTCAGAGAGACACATTTTGTGCGGCTCGGCGAGATCGGAAGAGTCTTATCTGAGGTTATGAGAGTCATACACAGTTAACCCCACAGTGATGAGCTCCAATCAGCTGCTTCGGACCGCATCGCCTCTTCCCCATCAAGGTCTTCAGTTTGGAACAAATTAAATTTAAGGCTTCAACAATCTGTTCGATTCTTTGTTTAGAGATAATCACTTCTTCTTAATCACCTCTCGCCAACAGCAACGCCACATGAAGAATCCTTAATGACCACAGGACGCTTTTAATTAGCCACAAAAACATTCATTGTTTTTCACATGTTGTCACAAACTTCCTGGTTTTCTATGTGACAGACCAACAGAAAGTAGAGCATCATGATGACCAGTTACAGAAAATCAACTGTGCTATTTAAAGCAAGTAATCTAAAAAGTGTGGCAGGCATCTGTGTTCTGCTCCCTCCTGAACTGCCGGCGCAGTTCAGGAGGGAGCGTTAAAAAAAACGAAATCAAATGTGAAAACTACATATCACCAGTGAAGTGAGTCACGTGAAAAAACACATGTATACATGGATTGTGGTAACACTAAATTCTTAGTTTTACATGTGTTTACATAGTTTCACATGTGAACAGCCACCCATATCGACACAGTCTGTTCCAGGAGATGCACATGTGAAACACAAATACACTCACCGGCCACTTTATTAGGTACACCTTGCCAGTACTGGGTTGGAACCCATTTTGCCTTCAGAACTAACCTAATCCTTTGTTGCAAAATTCAACAGAGAGTTTGGTCCATATTGACATGATAGCATCATGAAGTTGCTGCAAATCTGTCGGCTGCACATCCATGACGCGAATCTCCCATTCCACTACATCCCAAAGGTGCTACTATTGGACTGAGATCTGGTGACTGGGGAGGCCGTTTGAGTCCTGTGAACTCATTGTTTGATTCAAGAAACCAGTCTGAGATGATCTGAGCTTTATCACATGATGGCGCGTTATCCTGCTGGAAGTATCCATCAGAAGATGGAACACTGTGGTCATAAAGGGATGGATATGGTCAGCAACAATACTCAGGTAGGCTGTGGCGTTGCAGCAATGCTCAATTGGTACTAAGGGGCCCAAAGAGGGCCAAGAAAATGTCCCCCACACCATCACACCACCACCAGCAGCCTGAACCGTTGATACAAGGCAGGATGGATCCATGCTTTCATGTTGTTGATATTCTGACCCCACCATCTGAATGTGGCAGCAGACTCATCAGACCAGGAAACGGTTTTATGTTCTTCTATTGTCCAGTTTGTGAGCCTGTGTGAATTGAAGCCTCAGTTTCCTGTTCTTAGCTGACAGGAGTGGCGCCCGGTTTGATCTTCTCCTTCTGTAGCCCATCTGACTCAAGGTTGGACGTGTTGAGTGTTCAGAGATGCTCTTGGTTGTAACCTTGGTTGTAGTGAGAGATTATTTGAGTTACTGTTGCCTTTCTATCAGCTCCAACCAGTCGGACCATTCTCCTTTGACCTCTGGCATCAACAATGCATTTTTTTCCGCTCACTGGATATTTTCTTTTTTTCACACCGTTCCCTGTAAACCCTAGAGATGGTTGAGAGTGAAAATCCCAGTGGATTTGTGGTTTCTGAAATACTCAAACCAGTCTGGCACCAACAATGCCTCATTCAAAGCCACTAAAACAGGTGTACCTGATAAGGTGGCCGGTGAGTGTATATCATATATCTTCACATGACACACAACTGGTTTACATGTATAACGTATTTTCACATGTGAGAAATGTGAGAATTATGTTGTTGCCACCTCTATCGTTCAGAGTAAGAATAGAGTTGATTCATGTTTAGCATTGAATAAACTCAAAGTAAAACTGACCTACCTCCCTAGGAAACACTGATAAACTCTATTTCTATGAATAATATTCCTTAAATATGAATTTTAACCGTTTTTTTTTATGTGAATACAAGAGAAGTGAAATTAGTTCAGATGTCTGTGAGCAGTTGTCGTCCTCTCCAGCCTCATCTTCCCCTCCATCCTTCCCCCCCACTCCTAAACATTACAGTTTTGTGCCTGATGCTTGTGAGAAGTATAGTCTCCATACGGAACCTTACACTCCTCTGTGTCTCATCGCAGCAGCTACTCACATAATGTATTTCAGAGAAATTCAAAACACAGACTGAGGCTGAGTTAAACAAACCTTCTTCTCTGGGAAAAGCGATAGCGCTAAATAACACTGACAGGAGGAGGAAGAAAGGAAACGGTGCAATGCATTTATGGTGTGTTCTAATAATAAAACTCTTCCAGAGTTTTGTTGATTGTTTCTCTAAAAATCTATTATTAATGTCTTATCTTCATGTACGACAACAGCAGGCCTAAGTGCACTCTGGTTTTAGCTGCTCATCTCCCCTTTGAGCAGCTGCTGGAGTTCATTGTGTGTTTAGGCTGACGTAGAAGAACTGTTACTCCTTCTCTGCACATGAAGGTATGAAAATAATCAAAAATAGGATTTAAATACCAAAGATCAACTGTGGGGACCTTAAAGATAGACATTTGTACTTGAACATGGCGTTAAAATGCCCAACATTAAAAGGTTTGACAGTTATTTCTGTCTATGAGCTACAAATGTTTGATATAGAAGCAAAAGCAAAATTTTGGTCTGAAACGGAACATCAGGATGACGTTACCTCTGTGGAGGAAGAGGACTCGAAAATAACATCTATGGATTGATGTATAATTTGTGTTTTTAAAAACTATTCATCTTAGTTTTTTTAATACTTTAAACCGAATGGGTTTGCTTTACAACAAAATCATATTCACCGACACACAGGTACAAAAAAGGTTTCCCAAAGCGTCTTGACCTTGCAGCTACAAACAATACATGATTTGGTTTATTAATTTATTCTGTGTATATTACTCAAAAGGCAACGAAATGCAAGGTGACGTCCTCTGTAGAAAACGGGTAAATAGAGACTGTAACTATTGATTGGTGTCCTTCTGCATCATGAGAGGTAAACAGAGTGGTCAACGTTTTTCTGCTCCATTTGTAGTCCAATAGACTAATCAGTACGCCCAGAAAAACGCGGGCAAAAATCCTTGATTTTGTGGTGAATTCAGCAGCGTTTCGTGCTGTTATCTGCGATAAAAGTGTGGATAAGCACGAAAAAATGCAAAAAAGTGTGAAAAGCTTGGGAGTTGTTGTTTCCAAATGTAGGAGAATAAAACTCCTTCTCCCACATATAGTGAGCAGCAAACATAATATAACATAGCAGCATAGCTGAGCCAGTTATTTAGGCCTGTTATGCTAACTTAGAGTCTTGGACCATTTAAGGTCATCTATAACGTAGTATGAGCTAAATATGAACATTGCTTAGTTCTGAAATCCAGAATCTGTCTAAGAACAAAGCCAGTTGTAACTAACTTAAAGCTCCTGTAGTAAGACGCTGGATCAACTTCAGTCCATTTGCTTTTATTAGTTTACGTGGCAGATCTGACACATCCAATATGGCCGACGTATCCCCTGCTGGGACCAAAACGTGTGTTTGTTAAGGTGACGACGCGCCAGACCGTTCACATTTGGCTTGGGGGGTTAGTGTCAGTCAAAAGTAAGAAAATAATCAATTATTTCAAATTATGTGAAAAGTGTGGGATCGGTAAAATCAGGCGAATTGACATTATTCTCCTATATCTGTCCTTAGATGCTATTTATGTGGTGAATATGAGGCTTTTTAAGAATTATGCGCACCCATTTTTCTTGGTAACCGTTCAGCTGCCATGAGAGAAATTTTACTAATATTTTGATTCAGTTTAAATCTTTTTCTAAACATTTTTTTTACTCACCAGCCCAGACTCAAAGTCGCTAACAGCTAGAATCCAACATGGCTGGCTCTTACACACAAAAACAGAAACTATTCATTATCATTTGCCTCTGTTTGTTCTTCAGTTTCAAGTCACTTTCTTTAAGATTGATAACTACAAAATGTCGCCATCTGCTAAACCCAAACACATGAGATGCTAGAAAGCCACCAAGATTAGCATTGGTTTGCAATTTACTCAAGACAAACCGAATTTCCAACAACTCAAGTCTACACCTATGAACTGTTGCTTGACGTTATGGGATACATTTCCTTCAAAGATAAGGTATTTTTATTGTAGAAGAATCGAGTTTTAAAATGATTAAATTTCTTCTTGCAGGGACAGTTTTCCTTATGTTTTCTTTCCATTCCTTATTCTGTGGTTGAAGGAACAGATAAATAAACAAAGACACACGGAGCAGAAAAACCGGACCCCAATGACTTATTATGTTGACAAATAACATTTAACCTACTGATGATTTATATTCACCTCTTGATGATCATTAATTGTAAGTCACTGCTGTGATATTATTATTCAGAGGAAGATGTTTGGAGCACATCCGCTCTAAACACAGTTTAGTTTGTTAGAGGATCATCCGGTTTCTCTGGCAACCTCGCAGCAGAACAGCTGAACAGGAGAGGGCACAAGGTGGGGCTTGTAACAGGTAATGCAGAGTGAATATTAGTGCACCAACTCACTCTGGACATGGCTTAACAAATTCAGGGAGGTCGAGTGGTGCGACCTTCTGCATGAGCGCTCTGCTACACATTTAGGTTCTCTCCCTCGCAGAGTTTGGCTGGTTGTGCTGGCAAATCAACTTTTCTTCCCGAAAACCTGCAACAGGGGCAACGAAAAAATGCGGTAAGAGAGTGAAGCGGCAAGACGGTTTAATGCAATCAGACTCACGGCATGTGATCTTATCCAGCCCTTCAGATCATTTTATATATTCTTTTTATTAATGGCCTGGCGTAATGGAGCACAGGTAACATAAAAAACTACAAACCCCACGATGTACCACTTTAGCTGCCGTGCCAATCGCGCCTCCTTCATTTAGCTCATGGCTGGAACTTGTGCATATTTGGTAGCACACATCTGTGTGAGCAGCTCTCTTAAGCGATGACAAACTTAGACGAACTTGTAGCCAAAAAAAAAGATGCCAAGCATCCATCTTTGATAAAACGACATAAGACCAAAGAAACCTGAATGATTTGATTTGTTAAGGCGGAAATTTTATTCATATTTGCAGGTTTTGTTATTCAGCATGTTCATATTTTAAATTTGTATAAATAGAGTTACATTTTCAGTTTTATAGTTTTACTGTGTTAAATAAATGTTTTTCCTGTTTGACCCTCGAGCTCAATTGTGCTTTGGATTTTGGCCCCCTGTGGAATTGAGTTTGACTCCCCTGGTTTAATGGTTTGTTGGCAATGCGTTACAACATTGAAACACAGTGAATACAAACAGACAAAACTGAAGTTGGCTTCTGATTGTAGCTTCCAGTTCAGTAAATCCCAAAACTCTTTCAGTACTGCAGTTTTTGACATAGAGCAAGTTATAGATGCTTAGGCTAGGAAAAATGAGTGTTATCTGCTCTCCTAGCTGTTTCTATTATCGAAACATCAAACAGAAGCCAACATTAGTTTTTTAAAAGTGGTTAATTATGTTTATTACAGAAAACAAAGGTCAAGTGTTTAGATCATTTAACAATCCACAGACATTTCAACGGATCGCAAATAGGGATTTCACCCTTGCTGGCACAGTTAACATGAGAGAGACTGAAATAAATCAGCTACTGGGTTCTTTCTTTGTTCCACTGGTGACGTCAGTGGAATCCAGGAGCCAGAACCGCATTGACGGAGAAGCCCTAGGGTGAATTCTGCAATGCTAACGCGACCCTAGCCTCCCCAAACCATCACACTTCCCTCTCCATGCTTCACAGTCAGTGTGAAGTTGTTTGATAAATCTAACGATGCATTAGATTTATGCTAATCTGTCTGAATAAAAATATACCAGCAGTTTTGGTCTTTGTCAAAGATTTAGCAGAAAATTTAGCCTTCTAAACGATTCGGGTGATGACAAACTGGCCTTCCATCCTCACAGACTTTTAACTCATCATCAAAGACTGCACTAATTTAAATTTTGCATTCATTGGAGAGCACACTTAAAAGCGCTAATAGCACAGCTAATTGTTAGCCTAGCACTTTATCCTAACTTTAAACATTAAACTCACTGAGCTTACATTATATTATGTCTTTCTGGATGAATCCTTGGGTCCTTATTAAGTTGACTGTTTTGTAAACTTTCAACTGAATTAAGTAACGTTTTTTCTTTTATATTTAGCAAATGTATAAAACTGGAAGCATGATGGTAGTTCGGCACGAACGATTCACTGCCTGAAGCCTCATAAGGTTATCTTTGCATTAGGTTGATAGTCATGTTGTATTATTGACACAAGGTTTAGAGCAGAGACGGCCCAAGGCAGAAGGGAACTAAGTGGTGCCTGAGGGCCTCAAGGCCACTAGGGGGCCCCCAAGAACATATTTTTTTATAATTAATGATAATTTTAACTGAGTTTGCCTTTAGAACAGCCATGAAGCACAGGTTTTAAGAGTGGGTGGTAAATTGAGGAAGTCTGTTTTTGTACAATTAAATTTTTCTATGTGTTATTTGTTGCATGCTTTTGTTGTTCTTGCACTACAACCTATTGTTTCACATTGCATTGTTGGAATGTTCTGTGAATAAAACCCAGGCCACTGTTGTGGCTAGATGTGTTATCCTTTAACATTAAAAACCACATGTAGAAACCTGGACAGGATTTATTATTCATTAATTGATATTATTCATATTATTACTGCATTGGTATTATTTATGTTTATGATTATCTTTACCTTTGGAGAAACAGCAATAGCATAATTTCAACATGTGTATAGACATATCAAGCTGTCAATAGAGGGTAAACAACAGTGCAAGAGATGCATTGAGTTTATTGTAGGTGTGTGAATGATAACAAAGCAATATTGACTGAAATAGAGGGCCCCAAAATCAAATTCTGCTTAGGGTCCCATGGAGGCTTGAGCTGTTCCTGATTTAACATGTAAATGTGTGAAGTTTTGGAGTTGAATGAGCTTTTGTGGAGCTAATGCGGATACTTCCCAAGATGGTCCTGAAAATTATCTGATTACAAATTCTCAAAAGTAACCTCTAAGTTTTAGGAACTTCTAGGATTTGTTATGTAAAACAAACATTAAATGTAAAGTTTTGAAGCCCAGCTGGGCCCAAACGGCAGAAACGGTATTTAATAAGAGGCAGCTGACGTAAACATGGCCTCTTCTTTGCCTTTGCAGTGGCTTCAGTTTAAAATCAGCAGGCAAAAACTTTTAGCTGAGCGAAGCGATGACATGTCAGGACACTGAACTCAACGCAAAAAAGAAAACATTCAGCTTGTTTACCCGTTAACATTTTCCACATGGCGATAACGGAAAAATCCATAAACAGGTCATGAAATATTCATATTCTTTCTGCTCACCTTCCTCCTCCTGCTCATTGTGGCAGAAGCGCTCAAACAGAAACTGTCAACTTGATTATTCAAACAGACATAACACAGCACTGCTCTGACAGCTCTGTCAGACATCAGCGTTGCATAGAGAGGGGAACGCCGGCACGAGGTTTTAGGCTTTCGAATTCAGAGAAAGAAATAAATAAAAAGAATCTATGAGTATCCGGCATCACTTCCAATTCCCTCGGGGCCTCCAGGAGTCGGACGCTGTTACTGGAGTGCAGAACTGAATTGGTGGAGCATTGTGAAGTTTATAGAAAAGGCGGCGGTCATGGTCAGAAAGCGCCCACACTGACAGTTGCTAGGAGACGACATGTGAACAGCATCCTCAAATCACTCGGTTTGTATGCCGAACCATCCGCTCCGACCTCCGCCCGGAGAGCTCGGAGATGGACACGAGCGAGACCTCAGCAAAATTTTCAGTCACTGTTTTTCTCGCAAACAAAAAGATGAGGAAATCCGGGGAATACGCAGAATATGAAGACAAACTCCTCTAAGCTGTGAAAATACAAATACAAGTTTGAATCTACATTTCAGAACTGAGAACATAAATAACTTAGATGGGAATTCAATAGAAGGCTTTAAAAATGCTCTCATTGGACTTGTCTGGGTAGAAACCCAGATTTTTTTTAAGTGTCAGCTCCTATTGTTATAAAGTTATAAAAAAATGGAGCTTTTAATTCTGAGTAAACTAATCCAGACAGAAAACAACAGACGTCGTATAAAGGCTCTTTAGAAGAAAATCAATTAAAATCATAACTACATCATAAACAAATAAGTTTGAAAAAGTTTCCAATCTAAGGAACCCCAGCAGATTCATGGAGTCATTGACTTGCAGCATTCACTCCTCTGGAATCAGCAGACAGAAACAATGGCTTGTGTTGTCGTTGACTTTACAGCAATCCCTCATTCAAGCATGCATGTGGCGACATTGGAGAGAAGAAACCTCCAGCGGAACTTGGCTCAGTACAAGCAGCCGTCTGCCACGACTAAACAGGTGTAGCTACTACACAGAGATGACTTCATCGTGACTCTGTATTGACACAAGCTGTCAATAACTACATTAACCATTATTGTCATGATTTTCTTATGATGAACAGATATTATGCAACGGTAAATCTAGTCTTTGCTGGAAGCATCGTGGGAAACCGGGAACTTTGAAAGATATTTCCAGGTAAGGTAATATTTGGGCGTGGATAAGAAGTGATAGAAATTGATTAACCTTTGGGGATGTTGATGTCCCACCAGGCAATGTTGAGGTAGGATCTGCCATTGTGGATTCTGGGTTGGCATTAAATGACGCGAGGGACTGAGGAGGATGTAGTAGCAGCGGCTGCAGAGGTGTAGGTGCATGGGGGGAGGCGGTGGAGGACAGACATCAGTCATGGAGCAGTAGATCCAGAAACAGGCGGTAGAGCTTTGAGTTTGGAGAAGATCGGGTCAAAGAAACTAAGGAAACCATCACGGAGAAGATGCAGGAAATCATGACTGTGGTACAAAAATCCAAAATGGATCGAAGGGATGCGTGGTGTTTACCAAATACTACAACCTGCTGTAGATTAGGCTCATTGATATAACGTCCTCTGGTGGAGACACAGCACAAACACAGTTACAACTCCATATTTGTTTAATCTTCATCTGTAGTTAATGTTCTTAAAGACTACATCTGCCTTTTGCAGATTAAGCTGAAAGAAATACCACCTGCTGAAAGTCGGCACATGTCTTGGAGCAGCAAATGATGCTCATTTTCTACCCAGATTGCATCACTGTAGTCAATGAGGCAAAGTCACAAAGTGTTAGCGTTACTCGACAACTGTAGAATTGAAACTATGAGTGAAAGATCTGCTTCCAAGAGTAACTTACTGAAACGCAACAGTACAAGGGCGTGTGTAATAACACATTTGATCCTGATGAGGGCAATATATTAGGTTATTCCACTCTCTCATGGTGATTGTAGCCCTTAAGCCTTAACTTTTGCTATCTAAAATGTTGGTTTAGAGCTTTCGGACTAGAACATTAGGGTTTATCATCACTACTTTTAAGTTAGTGATGCCTACAACAGTGTATAACAAATATTTCAAGTATTGCAATTGTATTTTCTTATATTTGAACCTCTACATTCATCAGTAAAGTTTTTAAACTCCACATTTTTGCAGTTGTGATGGTAGTAAAGGTACTGTCACCTCAGCAATTTCAATAAAACTAATTCTAGGCAAAGTATAGAGTGTTTTCTACTCTTGAAATAAACCTGAATTTCTCAAATATTTAACGCTAAAACGCAGAAAGCTCGATTGATTAGAACCAGAAAAAATGAGAGCAGAACTGAACAAGTTGTAGATTTTATGGCTTCCTATGTGTACAGAGTCGTAGTTTAGAACTCCTCTAAACTCCTCTTTAAACAAAAACTTACAACTATTAAGTGTGGCTTATTGAACATCAGATCTCTCTCTTCAAAGTCCTTATTAATTAATGACTTAATTCTCAAAGTCCTCATTAATTAATTACTTAATTCTTGATAATCAAATTGATTTGCTTTGTCTCAAAGAAACCTGGCTGCAGCAAGAGGAATATGTTAGTATCAACGAATCAACTCCCTCTAAGTATTCAAACTTTCACATTCCTCGAAGTACTGGGAGAGATGGAGGAGTTGGCGACTTTTCAATCAGATTTATTAATTAATACCAGGCTGACTAATATTTATAGTTATTTTGAACATTTAACCTTTAGCCTTCCTCATCCAACCTCTAAAAGAATTAAACCACTTCCGTTTGTTATTTTGTATCGTCCGCCAGGTCCTTACTCAGAATTTATAGATCAGATCTCAGATTTTTTATCTGAACTACTGTTAAACACTGATAAAATCATTATAGTGGGAGATTTTAACATTCATGGTGACACCAAAAATGACAGCCTACATATAGCCTTTACTGCCATTTTAGACTCAATTGGCGTCACTCCAAAAATCCAAACACCTACCCACTCTCTTGGTCACACTTTAGACCTTCTGCTGACTTATGGCATTGAATGTGGGGAGTTTTTCCTCTCCACTGTCGCTACATGCATGCTCAGTATGAGGATTAATTTCATTCGCTACACAAATTGATGCTTTTGTTCATAGTATTACGTTCTCATTGCATACTACATTAGACAACGTAGCCCCCATAAAAAGGAAAGTGATTACTCATAGGAGGTTGGCCCCCTGGTTTAATTCAGAACTTCGTACCTTGAAGGGAAACACCAGGAAATTGGAGAAGAAAAGGTGGTGTTCGCTTATAGAGGAGTCCTATTTATCCTGGAAAAACAGCGTGCTTCTGTATAAAAGGACCCTTCGCCAAGCTAGATCTGCATATTTTACATTATTAATAGAGGAGAATAAGAACAATCCTAGGTTTCTTTTTAATATAGTTGCTAAACTTACGAGAAACAAAAACTGTTATATCATCCATTCCTCCAACTCTTAGCTGTAATGACTTTATGGAATTCTTTATTGATAAAATTGAATCTATTAAAAGTAAAATTGATGGCATCCTACCAAACATAACTACTACCTCAGCAAGCAATGAGGTACTGAATGTGGCTCTGAAGCCTGATCTCTGTTTGAAGTGTTTTATTCCAGTTGAGCCTTGTGAGGTTTCAAAAATATTTTCTTCATCTAAGCCTTCAACTTGTATGTTGGATCCGATCCTGACAAAATTGTTTAAAGAAGTATTTCCTATTATTATTACCCCCATTTTGGATATGATTAAATTTTCATTAGTGAATGGTTATGTGCCAGAGGCTCTTAAGGTAGCTATAATAAAAACCCTACTTAAAAAACCTTCTCTTGATGAAGAAGACTTAATAAATTACAGACCCAAATCTAATCTTCCTTTTTTATCTAAAATCCTTGAAAAATTGTTGCTAATCAACTGAGAGAGCATTTGATGAATAATGGCCTATTTGAAGAATTTCAGTCATGTTTCAGAGCTCATCATAGCACTGAGACAGCTCTCCTTAAAGTTACAAATGATATTCTCATGGCCTCAGACAATGGGCTCGTGTCTATTCTAGTTTTGTTAGATCTCAGTGCTGCTTTTGACACAATCAATCACAATATCCTCATTGAGAGGCTCGAACACACTGTGGGGATCAAGGGAACAGTACTAGGCTGGTTTAAATCGTATTTGTCTGATAGATCCCAGTTCGTTCATTTAAATGGCCCAATTCTATTTACTATATTCATGCTCCCTATTGGTAAAATCATCAGACAGCATGGTGTTAATTTCCACTGTTATGCTGAAGATACACAATTGTATTTATCTATAAATCCTGATGAATGCAGTCAGTTTGGTTGATTACAGGCATGTCTAGAATATATAAAAATGTGGATGACTTTAAACTTTACTACTCTTGAACTCTGAAAAGACAGAAGTTGTTATCTTTGGACCAGAACTTCTAAAAATTAAATAGCTTAGTCAGCCACTTGACCTGGATAGAATCAGGGTGGCATGTGGTGACAATGTAAAGAACCTTGGTGTTATTTTTGATCAGGAAATGTCTTTCAAGACCCATATAAAACAATTCTGTAAGATTTCCGTCTTTCATCTTAGGAATATAGCAAAAATTTGAAATATTCTATCTAGGACAGATGCTGAAAAGCTAGTCCATGCATTTGTTACTTCAAGGCTGGACTATTGTAACTCTTTATTAGCAGGAAGTTAACAAAATGCAATTAAAAGCCTTCAGTTGGTCCAGAACGCTGCAGCAAGAGTTCGGATGAAGCTTAAAAAGAGAGATCATATCTCCCCTATTTTATCTTCCCTTCATTGGCTCCCTGTCAAACTTAGAATAGATTTCAAGATTCTTCTTTTGACATATAAAGCCCTCACTAATAGAGCTCCATCGTATATAAGAGATCTGATTACTCCTTATGTCCCTAACAGAGCACTTCGCTCTCAGACTGCAGGTTTACTGGTGGTTCCTAGAATCTCTAAAAGCACAATGGGAGGCAGATCTTTCAGTTATCAGGCTCCTCTCCTGTGGAACCAGCTTCCAGCTTTAGTCCGTGAGGCAGACACCCTGTCTAGTTTCAAA
>JAVLVB010000374.1:3968703-3995705 GCA_032876305.1 Orestias chungarensis
TACCTTCTTCATGTCTCACTCTATAGGGTTAAGTTATTTAAGTTTTTCTATAGTTCTGCTGCTATAGGCTTAGACTGCTGGAGGACAATCTGACCACTTCTCTCTCTGCTACTTTCTTCCTTTGTCCAATCTACTTAGTTACCGTTATTTCAACCTTGTTAACCTTTAGTTTTCTCTTAGTGTTCTTCTCTCCATAGTAACAACTCTGTCATGATCCGTGTTTTGGTTTGGTTCAGTTTGTTGTTGTTTTCATTATTTATATTTAGTTATTGCTTTGTTTAGGTTATTTTCTAGTTTGGTTGAGTCTTTGTTTTCTCCCTCTCTCTTTCTCCCTGTGTGTGTATATGTGTGTGTTCCCTCATCTGTGTTTTCTCTGTTCTCATCATTCACATCTGTTCCAAATAATCTAATCATTTTCTCCACCAATCCAACCCCGGTTCCTCCATACTTAAGCCACATTCATTCATTAACTCAACGCTGGATCGTCTGCTGATTTCCCTCCTCGTCTCCCTGTGTCATCTCTGGATGTTCATCCACATCTCCTGTAAACCCCCTGTCCCCCCCTCTTCTTTATCTCCCCTGGTCCCGTCCTGTAGTTCATTGTTTGTTTACATTCCGCGTTGTTCCGTTTCCGCTTTGCCCTAGCTCCTGTTTATGTTTCGGTTCATGTTTATGTTCATTATTCTTCCCCAAAAATACATTTTTTCTTTCCGCAACTCCACCTCTGCTCGAGTCATCGATCTTTACGTGACACACAACTGGTCTGGCGTTCTGTTAGCTTAGAGGCTTCTTGGAGGAGAACATGGGCTGAGATGCTTCCAGTGACGCTCTACAACTGCTGCTATAAACTCTTTTTTCAGTTTCCTCTGCATCTATTTTGGTTTTCTGTCTTTTCAAACCCCCAGTCGGTTGTGGCAGATGGCTGCTTGTACTGATCCAGGTTCTGCTGGAAAGTTTCTTGCTGTTAAAGGGGAGTTTTTCCTCTCCACTGTCGCTACATGCATGCTCAGTATGAGGGATTGCTGTAAAGTCAACGACAACACAAGCCATTGTTTCTGCCTGCTGATTCCTGAGGAGTGAAAGCTGCAAGTCAATGACTCCATGAATCTGCTGGAGTTCGTTAGATTGGAAACTTTTTCAAAGTGATTTGTTTATGATGTATGTTTGATTTTAATTGATTTTCTTGTTAAGTGCCTTGAGACGACATCTGTTGTAAATTGGCGCTATATAAATAAACTGATTCTTGATTCTTGTACGACTGACCTTCCTCATTCTAAGTGCCAACAGTAGATTTCTGAATTACATCTTTTCAATTTGAAGGATGGTTTCCATGGAGCCTCAGTGACATAATAAATAAAATGGAATCATTTTAAATAAAGCTTTTAGATGCCAAAACAAAAATGATCAGAAATATAAAAAAACAAAAAACTGGGACTGACCTCTAGAAGGAGAACGGTCGCATGTTCTCCTAAGTCTCTCATTGTTGCTGCTCGGTTGACGCTCCGCCGTCTCCATTTTGTTTCCGCCCTGCTGTTTTCTGCCTCTTTTTTATCTGGCTTCCCCTCAGGGTAAGCATCCTCACACTGGGAGTTTTTTGTAATGAATTACCTCCTGACAGCACAATGCTGATTAGAATGAATGTCTGAGGTATCTGTAAATCAGATCCACCCTCAGAGGAACGCGAACAAAATTAAATCTTTGAGCGTCACCACGCAGCTGCTACCCTAAACCCAAACGGATGTGAGCACAAGAATCATCGCTTAGTCGATTTCTTTTAAAACTTGGAGACGATGAGAAGAGCACATAAAGAAAACCATTGAGCAGCCATTAATGTGCATCTTATCATGATGTATGGCTCTTTATGTTCAGGGCTTCTACTTGGTTGCATCCAAGGCTGCATTCCCACAGCAGGCAACTGGGACTCAGATCCAGGTTTTACGACCCATTTTAGACTTTTTACAGCAATTCCAATCGTTTCCAGATACACTTCGGTATTTAGACTAATTTGGAGATACATCTGATAGTTTTACATCATTAACGTGAGACGTGTTTCATAACGGTGTAGCAGAAGTAGACAGACGCTGTAAATCTGGACCCAAGCACTGCCGAGTTTAGTCTTCTTTTTTCTCAGGTTCCTTTGTCTAATCTTGTGACGATTCGTTGCTCAGCGACTTTAACATCCAACCACAGGCGGCGGCGTCCGTGGTTACTGAAGCAAATATCGCGCTCGCTGTGGTACGTCTACATGCTTCTTTATCATCCTTTTCGCTCAGACATCGTAAACCACTCACACAGAAGTCTGATGGTGGTTGCATTCAATTAATAGGATGAACGATCACATAAATAAATCCTGTTTAATCAAAATATTTAAACTGAGCATTAATACATGGTGTGAAATGTAGTCTTAACAAGGTATTTGAGCAACGTCCCCTGTTGCTCATCTCGGGTTAGTCTTCCATTCAGCACTCTGAGACATTCCCTTCTTAAAACAAAAAAGCTGTAAGCAGTTTTTTACAAGAATCCCAACATTTCATTCCTGGCCAGGGAGATGGAAGATTAAGGGATGCAGTTACATATCTGCAGCATCAGCCCTTTCCTTCTGTTTTAGTCTTTATTAAATTATTAAACTTCTTATTTGGCCTGCTTTACCAGCGCTCCTGAAAAACAACTGACTTATAGTGCTGTCTGATTCCTATCAGACTAAAATAAGCGTATAAAAATATAATAGTGAGGTGAGCTAAGGTCTTCTGCTACTGTTACCAAACAAAGATCTATTTAAATATCATCTCATGAGCAACGACGGCTATTTAATGACACACAGCTGATGTTTTTACTTTACAAGGACAAAAATGTGGTTGTCTAACCAGGGAAAGAAAGAGTGCTGGAAGCTCAGCCGAGCAGAACTGGAGGTGCTGAATCATTCATCTTTATCCAGTTATTTTCCCGTCTTCATCCCTGTGAAGGGACTAAGATACACTAACAGAAACCGCTGCAGGCAGCACACATTAATGCAGACTCCAGCAGAAATAAAGGTTGTTGGTTTTTTTTACTGCTGGACTGTCTGTATTGAGTTTTGTTCCCTATGCCTTAGGAACGAACTCTTCTATGATGATCTCTGAGAAACAGAGTTAGGTAAAACATAAAAGAAGCATCACTTCAGTGAATTTTTACTCAAGCAAACAAAAAAAGTAGTCACTCATGAAATCCTTCAAAAATAAAAAGAACAACTCCTTTTAAGCGATGGTCCCTTTTATCACAAAAATCTTATCATTAACAGGGAATATCACTGTCTTATTGGACAGTGAGGCAAACCGATGTTACCGATAGCTCCATTGGAATGTCACCAGACTTCCAATCCAAAGGTCATGGGTTTGAATCCAACCCAGGGCAAAAATACACCACAGCATCCAGTGTGGGTCCTTAGGCAAGACCCTTTGCGCTACTGCCTACCTGGCACCTGCAAAAATGGCTGCCATTGGTGTGGTTTACACCAAATACAATTTCCTACGGGATCAATAAAGTATACATTATTGTTATTATTATTATTATTATTAATTACACGTCTGTTGAGGTGACATCAGAAGCTACAAATAAATGTACATTAAGTGACATGTATTTCGCCCAACAACTTTTCATAGGCATTGCTGAAAAGCAATTCTTGGCATTATCACATGTTTCAAGTTTAAACGCACACAAATAAATCACTGAGATATGTATTGAACATGCTAAACTACAGGGGGCAGAGCAACAGCAAAACAAAACCTATGTCAACCAATCAGAATCCTTCAAAACGGCCACGACTTATTGTTAGGAATGAAAAGCCCCGACATATCGAAGCCGTTGGGTTTGACTCCAGATTCCTGTTTACATATAAATAATCAGTTAGGCCAAGCTTACCTACAGAACTGCAAACATTGCCACCTGTTGGCTGCTTTTTCTTTAGTTTTAGTATTTTACGTTTATTGTTGTTTTATGTTAACAAAATGTGTGATTGAACCCTTTTTTAATTTTAGGTGTGTCTTTACGGTATTTATATTTCATTTAGCAACACTTTGTTTTTGTAGAAGCTGTTGCTGCTTTTTTGCTGTGCAATATAAATAAATTTGATTTATTCCATTTGATATGATTCCGTTTTTTTTATATTAATTGACTGAGATGGTGCTGCCATCATTTTCTTCTGGTATGTCGCTATATAAATAAACGGAACTAAATTCAGGTTAATCCATCACATTTAAAAGGTAAATAGTAAAATGTAGTACTACAGTAAACCCCAAATAAAAACCTTAAACTTAATCAATTTATAAAAAATATTTCAGTTAATCCTTCTTCTGATTTCTTTCCTCCAGCTGCTTTATATATTCTTTCAGATTTGATTAAAGATTCAAGATTAAATCAGCTTTATTCGCCAGGTACAAGCTAGTAATTTGTTTTGGTCTAATAACACTGAGGCACCCATTTGCAGCGCCAGGTAAGCAGTAGCGCAAAGGGTCTTGCCTAAGGACCCACACAGGATGCTGTGGTGTATTTTGCCATGGGCTGGATTTGAACCCATGACCTTCCAATTGGAAGTCAGGCTACATATCACATGACAACATACCGCCATTTGAGTACAAATTGCAAACAAATCCGTTGATGCAGAGGTGACACACGGGGAAAGACCACGCGACGAAGCTTCAATGGTGGTGAGATTATTCTGACAGTTGCTTCAGATGCTGACCTGAGGGTTCAGAACCAGGAGGGGGATGAGAACTAGACCACCGGGTCTATGTGAAGGTAAAACTAACAGGGTTTGGAATTATTAATAGATGCTGGTAATCATGCGAGTCAAAATTAGCATTTGTTTTTCTTGGAGTCACGTCTAATCAGGACAGCATGTGCAGCTGACAGTCATATCCAAGCTGAACATTAAAGGCGTTAACAGCTGTGGCCAGAAAACGCCCGGAGGCGATCATTTCCTGTTTACCGAGGCTTTGTCTCCTTCGGGTGCCTCAGAAGAACCTAAAGGATCTCTGGCGGGGTGCAGACAAATGTCATTCTTGGATGTTTACGAGTCTGAGGTGATGATAGCAAGACCTCGAGTGTGACTGAGATTAAAAAAACAAACATACAAATAAATAAATAAATAAATAACACTTCCTCTGTGTGTCCCTGACCTTTTCTGCTCGCTCCAGAAAATTTAGCCAAACGTTCTCACTAAAAATATCATTTGAAATCTGCCTATTGTTCTATTTACAACAACTTACACTTTATTAAGGTGAAAACACTTAATTTATTTCAGGAAGCTTTATTAAAATTACATATATCATAAAAGTATCTTCAAAGAGTTGCTGTGGATGTTGTGGGGAAGGAAGCCTTTCCAGTAGCAGTAAGTTTTAGTCCAGCCCATTGACTTTTGCCTTTCCTTTTGAAATCTGAAGGACAGAGAGATGTTGAAGTAGGGGATATGATCTTTCCCCATTATGTTACATGAACGTTATTAGGAAAATCTGAATATCCTCTTTCTATCTCTGTTCTTTGCTCCTGCTCTGCATCCTTTCCTCTTTTAACAACGTAGTTAGAAAACAAATTTTTTTCAGGTCTTCTTTAAAAAATAAAATAATTTTCATAAGAGTGTCCTGTTTTTTTTTACATGGCTACCTTAGCGGCTGGTGTCAGAGAATGTGTTTGATAACATTTCCCAACAACTGGATTTAATCACCGGGGAAATCTTTCCTTGGAGGATTATAATTCATCCCGTAAATGTTTTCGTCCTTGCGTGTTGTCGTCAAAGTTACAACGCTGAAGTAAGTTTTGTTTTTTCTTTCACTAAAGGGTAGATGTAAACACGTTTGTCACACCGACGGTGACAGGATGGTCAAGAGAAACGCTTGACTCGGAAAAATTTTACTTTCGCCGCTGGACGCTTGAGCGTGGACCAATCAGAGAGCTCCTTCTATGTGACATAGTGACAAACTTTCCAATGGGGCGGTAGAGTCTTAAGTGATAATGGAGGATAGATTTATCGTGGCCTTCTTTCTCTAATTCCAGTGAAACTAGGGCTAAAATCGACGAGGTGGAGAAAATCACCAAACTTTTTTCTGGTAGATACAGATATGGCCGAGCCGCTCTCTCAGTTTCGTCTGTCATTGTACAAAAAGACCGTTAAAGAGACAGGAAGTGCGACCGACAGAAAATCGAAAGTGGGGACGCGTTTGAAGCGTCCAACCCTAAAAAGTGCACAAAATCAACACGCATCCTCCAGACGCGTATGGTTGCTGCATACCTTCTGATGCTGTTACGATCTGCACTGCCAGCTGCTTTTTTGTCTACATTTTTCTCCTTTCGCTAATTCATTCCACTTGTGCTGCCTCTGAGCTCATTCCTCTCACCTGTGTCTCTGCCTTTAAGAAAGGGCTTCAAAACAGTTGTAGGGGCCAGATTATTGAAACGAGTAATATCCAGTGTTTTTTGTCTTCTGGCTCCCAACCATAGTTTCTCCTCCTCTCATTTCCCCTTACCATCTTCTATAACTCTTGACATTGAACCCTGTTCTGAATCTGAACATTGCTTACATCTGTCAGCCTGGATCAGCATGTGTCCGCCTTACCTTGATAGACCCAGCGTCTGGGCCCAGATACAGGATTCAAGCCAGTCCCCTCGGATCTTTCTGCTAGTTTTGGCTCGGCTTCTGTCCATTTACACTCGACCCTGACAAATCCCTGGGTATTTTTAGAAGGATTGATGGTTAAGTCCAATCCAGTGAGTCCAGTCTCTGTTTTTAGCTCCAGACCTGTTATTGTGTTCTCAATAAACCTTCCTCAAATTTCATTACGTTGCATCTACTAAAAGTTTCGGGTCGTCATGTCTCACAATGAATTTGTAACAGGTCCACCAAATTTATTTGACTACGTCTGGTTTATTACAGCCGTGCATAAAGTAAGAATTTTACAATTTCATTTACATTTTCCATTCTACTCAGTAGATGGACACATGCCTACTTCAATTTTAATTCCTCTGTTTAGCAACAATTTAACTTTGCTCAAGTCTAGAATGAAGTTTAATGTAAATGGCTCAAATTTAAAGTAACATTTTTTATTCGTGAAAACAAGCTTTTACTCTTGCTTGAGGTGGTTTTTAGCTTTAGCTTTTGAGAGAGATTTTGGATGCTTTATTAAAGGAGAGACTGAAACCAATTTGCTGACTTATTTCTGATCTACCAAATTTATTCAACTACGTTCTGTTTTTTACAGCCATGCATAAAGTATGAATCTACCTAAATCATACTTTTGTGGCCTGATTTATTGGCTCCAAACCATCAGATATAAAAATGCATAATTCACTTTTTTTGTGCAATAATTTTAAAGTTCCCTAAAAACAAAGCTAGAGTGTGACACACAGATCCTTGAGTTCAGCCTTCCGGAAACATCATCATCTTTCTTTATTAACCTCCATCTCTTATGTGATCATTTTCTTCCCAAGCTTTTTTACATATATGTGGATTTTATTCATAGATAAATAATAATATACATAATAACTATATAAACATATCCCCCATTTTTAATTAGTTAGATTTCCATTATCATAACACATCAAGAGAAGACTAATAACCTCCATTATAAACGCCTGTAGCTTCTGTTTTTCATGTTTAGCCTCAGGTTCTGCCCCAGTCTTGACTTTCAAAGGTACATGTTTTCTATAAACAGCTGTCACTTTCCCCCCCATTGGCCACTGACCCGCTTATATCAGCCGACATTAGATCCGATTCATGATCAGACGCCAAAAACCAGCACCCGGTTGCCAGAACTGAAAATAGCAGAGCTCCAATTAGCCTGTCTCTGACCTTTTTTCTCTTTAACCACTAAAGACAGAATGGGCCTTCGTGCCAAGACGGGACGCTGCCACGTCTATCTAAGGGAAATCACGAGTGCTGAAAATAAAAAAAAAGGCCAAAATACGGAGGGATCTGGATTCATTTCCATTATGTCATCAATTTTACAACATTTACTGTCTTGGTTTGTTATCTCAGGGAAACAATGTGCTACAGAAACATCCAAAGTTTATTGTAATGTAAAAAAAAAAGCGGAGTTTATTTTTTAAATTGTATTTAAATATTAAGTTTTATGCATGTTGCTTTTGTATAAAGTCCAAATTTGTAAGAATAACAAAGATCTTTTTGCATCTTCCACAGATAATCCATTAGGTATCATCCTAACACCTTCCTCAGACCCGTTAAAGAAGAGAGACGTTTTCCAGATTAAAAACATTTTCATCCAAACAGGAACACAAATGAGATTCCCCTTTCTGATGAATTCTTTTAGCTGCCTAAAATCTAATATCCTATAATAAAAAATAAAAAACGACAAACAGAAACAGCTGAAACCTGAATTTACAGAATAACCAATTTTAAAGTCACTTCTACTTTTATGGTAATTCTGGAGGAAAACAAGGGTCTTTTTAAAAAGTGGGGGAAAAAAGCATCTTTTTATCCTGTGTCTCTAAAGTTGTGGTTTCAGCTGCGCTTGTCTCTAAAGTTCAGTATGGGGTCAAGAGCTGGAGGAGAAAACTGCAAAGTGAAAGCACTTTCAAGGTGCAGACGCTTCAGCTGAAGCCAGAAACCCAGAGGCCGAAGGAGACGACGATAGCCAGACAGTAGGAGGGGAACAGATCCATTCAAAGGATGAGAATCTGAGCTGAAATGACTGTTTCATCAGGCGGAGCTTCACATGTTGAGTCATCAGAGCCTCAAAATGCTGCGTAACCAGCGAAAATGTCAGTTCGCTCGAGCAGAACAGAGCCTCTACAGTTACCATCCCAGAATGTGACATTTCTTCTCTCTGAGAGACGGCTGGTGATTAAAAAACTGTCTATAGCCGAATTCGCACCTAGAGACCTTTGATAGTTTGTAAATTACCTCACATTTCTGTGATGCTAGTGACGTCTGCAATTCACTCAGGTTTACTGACATTAAGGCCCAGATATTGTCATGGCTTTGGTTTACTTTCTGACCTCCAAACAGGAGAAACCAGAGGGAGAGTGAAAAACAATTTACTTGAAAACAATAATAATTCTGCTCAGGATTGGACTGGAATTGATCGGCAAGAGGGAAACCGGGAAGTCTGAAAGGAGATGATGGGTAAGAGCTGGAACTTTATGTTGAGCAATGTTGAGAGCTAAAACTTCTGCAAGGTTGTTGGTCCGCCAGGGGCGGTAGTGACCGGAATATGGATTTCTGAGTTGTGGGTCTATTGCAATTTTTTGTAACCAGAGGGTTTGATGTCCGGAGGCTGATCAAAATTAAAAATACTTTATTTATGCTTGACTGCAAATGTTTTCTGGGAAAAAAAGAAAAAATATAAAAACAATAGGGCTGCTAAAATGAGGCTCTTAACGTCGATGCTTTAAACCCCATGTCTACGTAATCAGCACCGGAGAAAAACAAGTTGTTCCACAGCAAAGTATCTGAATAGCAAAACAGGGATGAACATCTGGTCTATCATCTTAGGGTGAATTTAAATTTACAGACAGCTTCAGCTGCTTCCTGCTCTTTTATTCTCTTCATGTTTGGTTTGCAATGTTTAAAACCTGCATCAGATATAAAACTGCTCAACGGACCGACGGATGTGAGAGGAGCCTGAGAATCAGAGAAATGTGTCTCCAACAGTAGAGCAACATTATTTTTAACCTGCAGGACAATCTCCAGTAGGAGTGGAATAAGAGCTAAAATCCAAATGAAGGGAGGAGTTCCTGAAAGAGAAGGTCGTGATGCGTGGAAAGCCTCAAACGGGTCCGCAGACGGGATATTTGAGGAATTTTTGTGTCTGTTTTATTGATTTTTACCTTCACTTTAGGACTCAAGAACATTTGAGTTTTTGTGGAATTATTAAACACACATCACATTCAAAGGCATTTTATCAAACTTCAAAGCGAAACACAAGGGTTGAAAGTTAACCATAACCTGTTATTGATATCCTATTATGTTTTCTTTATAGTTCAGAAGCTTTAAACAGCAATCAGAGCTCAAAATAATAATAAAAAAAATTCTTCTGCTTTTTATGGTGCATCAGAAAAAACTATCTCCTACTTTTTCAGGGAAGGTTTCATAAAACTCACACAGAGAGTTTAGTTCTTGCTTTTTAAAAGTAATTTTTACATGTTTTAAATGAGCTTTATATTTGTTTTAGTGAACAAGCAACAAGATGTGAACTGGTCAAACAATTAAAAAAAACATTTTAAAGAAGTCAGTATAAACACATTTTCAGAGGCTACAACACCAGAAGAGTAGTTTCATAACTTCCTGTCAAAGCTGACAAAAATAAAAGCTGGAAAGCAAATCAAAACATTTCATCATGCCAAACTTCGAAAGAGCTTGGCAAGTTTGAATTATAATCTGTATTATTTAATTTAAAAAGAATGCAATTAGTAAAAAAGTGGAACAATAAAGTCTAACAATACAATTTTTATAAACAAAATACAAAAAAAATCAACTGCGTGAATATAGGTTTGATTAATAAATACACTTCTAAAATACTTTTTTATTCAAAATTTATATTTTTGAAGGATGTTTTGTGCTTTCAATAGTATTGGACAAATTTCTCCCCATGTTCTTGTAACATCTCACAATAACCTTCAGAGAACAAACTATGCAACTAAGGGATAATGAGAGCAAACATTTTCAAACATTGCATCTACTAATCAACTCCCTTATTGATAAAAAAATACTTACATACAACTAAAACAGAGTGACCATCTCCACCATGAAATAAAAAATAAAAGACCAACAGGAAGTCATTAATTCGACTTTCAAGGTCCTAATTTTATTTTTTCTGTCAAGGCGGAAATGGGCTTCCATACTCATCCCACTGTTGAAATACATAAACAAAAAAATGTTTTCAAGGTATAAAACTGTAATAACAAAGGTCAAAATGGCCCACATTATAATATGCAAACCTACATTATTTGGAGGAATATGTAAAATCATAAGACAAATTATGAAAATGCTGAGAGGAAAGTTATAAGCAGTTATGGAAATATGCTGTCTACAAGATTCATGACTAAAACGCCATTGAGATCCACACAATCCAAATCAATGAGAATATACATTTATTTCAGATTTATTTGTAAAATTTCATTTTCATTTCAATATTCCGTATAAGCAGTGGGTTTATTTCTGTAATAATCACAATTTGGAAGCAAAAGATGTTTGAAAAGTCCAGTAAAATCCACCTTTAACAGAGAGAGTTGAAGACATTTAGAGGTAATAGCAACCAGCAACATCCTGACACTTTCAAAGGCTTCACATTTTCCTTTTCACACAATAAAAACTTTTTTTTTTAGAAAACAGTTTGTACAGTGAAAAAAAACAGAAAACTAATCTCCCAAAGAAACTAGAAAAACCTAAAATACAGAACTGGGTGTCATTTCCTGCAGGAGATGTTTGCTGAGAGCCAGAGGTAATTACAAATGTCAAAGCCAAAAAGAAAGAAAGGAGGAGGAAAAAACTTTTAAAACTAATAGAAGACAATCTTACAAGTTGGGATCCGCTGCCTATATCACTCATGGGCAGAGTTACCACCATAAAGATGATGGTCCTTACTAAAGTAAACTACCTATTTTCAATGACTCCCACAAGGCCATCCTCTGCTTGGTTTAAGTCACTAAACTCCTGTACCTCCAAATTTTTGTGGAAAAACAAACCACCAAGAATCAGCCTTAAAACGCTACAAAAAGGTAAAGGAATCAAGGAATAAAGGAATTTTTATTTGTCATCACATCACATGTGGAACATGAGGTGGGATGAAATTCTAATCCCCCGGTCCACTTTACACCCTGATAGCAAATTTAAATAATATAATAAAATATAAGAACTATGCGAGAAATAGGATTTGACTACACAGAATCTACAATATGGTCACAGAATCTACAATATGGGACTTCGGACATAGCAGCAATGAAAATTCAGAGTCCAAGTGACATTTTAAAGTGACATTTTAAAGTGTGATATTAAAGTGAACAGTGCCGGTTAAATGAGAAAGTGTTTTTCATTTGTAATTGTCCTTGCGTGTGTTTGAGAGTCTCACAGCTTCAGGAATGAAGTCTGGTGGTTTTACACATGATGCTCCGCAGCCTCCTGCCTGAGGGGAGCGGGACAAAAAGTGAGTGTGCTGGGTGTGTGTGCTCCTTCATGATGCCAGAGGCCCTCTTCCTGCATCTGGATGTGTAAATGTCTGTGGTGCTGGGGAGGCTGACTCCAACAGTCCTCTGTGCAGCCTTCACCACCCTCTGCAGAGCTTTCCTGTCTGCAGCAGAGCAGCTTCCATGCCACACGTTGATGGTGGAGCACAAGACGCTCTCCACCACACATCTGTAGAAGGAGGTGAGGACTGAGCTCCCGAGTCCAGCTCTTTTCAACCTCCCGAGGAAGTAAAGATTGTGTTGGTTTAGAATTACCAAACTTTCAGCACTATTTTCTAGCTAATAGATTGCAGTACATCTCACATTGGTTTAAAAGTAACCCACGAGATGAAGAATGGATGGATATAGAACAAACATTCTGTGATAATCTGGAAATTTGTGATTTACTATTTCTTAGCCCGTGCATTAAACATCATAAATGCTTTAAAAGCATCAACATTAGCTTTTCTCTGACAGCCTGGTGGGAATTTCTTAAAATTACCAAAATTACCACTTCTAAAACTTTACAGTATGGAAAACCAAAGGAATAAAGACTCTGGAGCACATAGCTCAACATAAGTTGTTATGGTTTACAAAAGTTGTAAAGGTGGGACGAAATTGTAATGGGAAGCAAGGGAGGCTCTATAGAGCCTCACATGGAAAAGAAAGTCTGTTAAGCACAACTATGGCAGCCAGAAATTCATTCTAATAGCCATGATGCTGAACAGGACAAGGGGGGGAAATAATAATAATACATTATTATTTTTAATTATTTAATTTTTAAGTATTATTTTTATTTTGTATTATTTTCTTTATTTTTTAACTTTATTTTAAATAAATAAAGTTCTTATTTTTATTTGTTTTTTTAGGTATTTTTATTTTGTCGTATTTAGTTTTATTTGTTACTTTTTTATTTTAAAATAGATAAAGTATTATTTTTATTTTGTTTTGATTATTTAAATTTTTTTACTGTACTATTTATTTTATATAAAAATTTATAATTTTTATTGCTTTATTTGTCAGTATTATTTTCATCTTATCTTTATTTTACTGTTGGGATAAATAAAGCATTTTTGTACATGAAATTATGTATTTGTTCTTAAATGTTTTTAAAATGGTGTGTCTGATTTCATTATTTTTACGTAAATACACTAGTGTGACACCTTAGTATACATTTGCTTTTTTGGTATACATGTATTTTGGAGTTATAGACCCCCCTGGAGAAAACTCCACCAGCCGCCACTGCAGTGTACATTAGTAAGTTCTTAAAAAATGCACCAATGCAGTTTTTCTGAAGAATATTCCACTGAACTTGATGGAGACTCTCCCAGCTCTGTAGTGACATTAACTAGATAAATAATCTTGCCTGACGTGTTGTTGTCATACATTTGCCTTTTTTAGACCACAAACAGAGTGAAGGCACGTCATGGCCTACACTTTACCTTCACAAGTGCTGGAAGCTGACACTGATCCAACCTAAATATCCCAGGAGCAGGAATGAGTCAGGATGTCCAATAAGATGCAGCAGTTCAGCTGGACTTTCAGCATGAAGCCAAAAGCTCTCCGACTGACAGATGCTCTCACCTCTGCTGAAGAAAACCTTGGCATCTCTTCCTACCTGACCGTTAGAGTAATTAGCTGCCGGCCTAAACACTGCCGTCAGACTGATTTTCGACAACTTTGTCACGTTTCAGGAGAAATATTTAAGCGGAGTTCTGCACTGAGAATCGCCTCGCCACCCGCAGCAGAGGAAACCCTGGGGTCAGCAAACAGCATGGCTTTGCTGCTCGACACAGAAGATTAGTTTTGACAGTGTTTTCCACTGATTGTAATGAAAACAAATTAGTCAGTGTGGAGAGTCGGGCTGTTGATCTTTTGCCCCATGAGGGCAGTAAACGGCATCACACAGCCGAGCGTGACTAACCTAATTAAAGCAGCCATTTTAGTGGATAAACAAGAAGTTTCTACCCCCAACAATCAATACACCGACAATCAATCAGTACGTCGATTCATTTTAAACTCATAAATACACTCATTCTGTCCAAACACATCGCTCTATTGTTCCAGTGCAGTTTGGAAATGTTTGAAATTTGTTTTCCATACTTTCAAGGTCTGGAAAAATTTTGGAAACATACATGGACAAATGTTTGAATTTCCAGACTGTGATTGGACTCGACTAAATGGAAGTGACAAAGCTTCCTCTACATTTGTTTCCTATAAACCCAACAAGGCGAAATCCGAGTATGTGAGACTTCAAGCTCCTATATGTAGACCTGCAATAAAAGAACGCTTAAAAATGTTTAAACGTTTGTCACTGTTGCGTGCCACTACTCCAATCAGAGAGGGTTTTGAGGACTTACCAATGAGGGGAGAGTTTGCTACACACTACAGTCTGAAACTACTTTCGAAATGGAGAAAGGCATCATTTTAGCCTTTGCAACTCTGTTGTTGGTTTTGTGTCCCTTTTGTTGGATCAGAAAAAGCAGATATTGATGCTCATATCTAATTTTCCGCTGAAATCCGTTTTATTTTGTGTGTGTGTGTTTTGTCGTCTATACACCTAATTCTGTCAGGGTTTGAGATAATGACTCAAGCAGAGGCAGATTTGTGTGAGGAATAATGATTTATTGCATAGAAGGAATATTGACTAAACATAAATAGAGACAAAAGTAAAGTGGAACGGAACCGGGGATATGCGGTCACAGAACTCAAACATAAACGAACTGATAACTGAAAAGGAATGCGGGAACTAACAAACGTGAAAAGAACAAAACAATAGAAATAAACAAACCATCGGAAGAACGCAGGAGATGTAAATACAGTCTATAAACAAACTGATAACAACAAGAGACGTGAGGGGAATCAGAGGAAACGAAGGAGCAAAAACATTGAAGAAATAAACTATTAAACTAAACAACAAAGAGGGAAATCTGAGGCAACAGAATAACAAAACTGCAAAGAAAATAACTCAGAAGGGGAACGGAGAAAAATTATTGAGAAATGAGAACCAGCACAGAGAACCAAGCGATCAAGGGAAGGCTTACTGGGAGACGGTGAGGACTGGCGGGAGAAGGAGCACAGAGGAGATGAGGAGATGTAAGGTAACGGACGATCCAGCGGCGAGTACATGAATGACAGAGGTTTATATTTACTGAGGAACAGGAGGTGGAGTAGTGGAGAAGATGACCAGATAATTGGAAACAAGTGGAAAAGATATTGAGGGAACTGAAGCTGAGGGAACACACACAGGGAGAAAGAGAGAGACAGAGAGCAGGGGAAACTGGAGAACACAAAAGAACAAACAAAGACTCAACCAAAATAGAAAACAACCTAAAGAAAACAATAACTAATCATAATAAAGTAAAACAAGACACTACAGCAAACTAAACAGAACAAAAACGTATACCATGACAAATTCAAATACAATATTTATCCTAAAATGCTTTAAAAATGCTTTGAAAGCTTTTCAAATGAGTGAGAATTATGAAATTTGTATTTATAGATGTCCCTGAATGGTCAACATCAATCTAAAGGTCTCAGTGGTTGAGCTTACCATGTAGATTCCTCACCAGGGTGGTCTGGGGTTTAATACTTGCCTCGGAAAATTTACTGCATGACTTCTCTCTGTCTGTGCCAGTTTTTTGTTGTTCCTTGTGTTTTTTCTGTATATATCATAGTTTATGCTTTATGTTCTGTTCTCATCCTGTTTGGTTTAGCAAGTTTTAGTCTGTGTTCTCTGCCTGTTTGGTTGGTTTTGTTTATGTAATATTCCCTGCCGTTTCCCTCCTGTGATCTCTGTTGTTTTTCCCTGCTGTTACTCTCTCTCTCACACCCAGCCGTTCTCCTAATTATTTCTCACAGCTGCACACGATTAAGTGATCAGTCATTCGCTTTGTACCACGTCCCAGAGTCCCAGTGTATAAAATCGGTTAATTCATTCACACACTGCAGGATTCTCTATGATGTCACCTAATACTTCTAGTCCGTGTCCCCATTGTCCTCCTCGGTCCTTCGTCTTCTTCCTCCGTTAGTCCGCAGTTTACTCCCCGTGTAGTCTCCTCCTCCTGCTGGTTTCTGTTTGTTGCTGCTCTCCTCTTACTCATCATCCACTCTCTGGGCTCCGTGATTCAGGGTGTAATTATTTGTAAATAAATCATCACCTCTATCAACTGGTGTCTCTGCATTTTCTTCCATCCTAAAACTTCCTGACTCTCATGTCTAACAACTCATAAACAAAGGACAAACATAAAAGAAATCTAAAAATGTTTGGAAACTGTCCAAACAAAAGAATATTTTTTATTATTATTTTGTGATTTTTTTAATTTCAGTTACAAATATTTTTGTTTTGTTGCTGTTACTATAAAAAGACCAGGAGACAGATAAATCCCCACACACTCCCTGGAATGATGCCAGTTAGCATAACAGTGTTGCTTACATTTCTCTTTACATTTGGTACACAGTTAGAGGCGCCGCTGACTCCGACCCATCTGTTTTTTAATGTGGTCAAAACTAAAGAGACAAGGTGAATATACAAATATCAGGCTAAACATTTACCCTTTACTGATTAAAGGCTGATGAAATGGAGGCTAAGGCTAGACCGTAGCTAAGGTAGCTAGGCTATCAGGTTAATCAACAACTCAGACTTGCAGAGACACAAATTGACACCTCTTTTTTCTTTGGTTTTCTCTTTACATTTATGAAATCCTGTTATATTTATAGGCATCAAAGTTACTTTTCTCTGTTCTTCTTCTACTGACTTGTACTAAAAACAGCTCCTTATTGAGAATGTAGCTACGAGCTATCATAAAAGCTGCTAATAACGTCATGTCTTACTTTCTTACTTTGTGTTTGACTCCTGGAGTCAAACACAACTTTAGTTGTGTTTGACTCCAGGAGTAGAAGACAGAAATGTCAATCTTGGCAGGGCAAAAAGTAAAAAAACACACTCTAAATATGATTACAGCTCAATATAACTTTAGGAAATCAATTTTTAGTTCACACTTTGTCTGAACCTGAACTAAATAAATCAGAATTGAATTATGTCAGATTAAACCAAATTACTGAGGCTCTGTGAATCGAAAGCAGGGATTTATCTGCATTAATCATTTTCAGAGAAAAGAAACATTAGTCTACATTAAAAATTATATTTCCATTACATTTACATTCCACTCTGTATTTCAGAGCTGCAGCAACTGCAGCTTTGCTTTAACTTTGCTTTAATTTGCTGTAAACAGAGCATTTATGGTCAAAACCGTTTTTGTCTAATATAAAAATGTGTTGATATACATTTAAGAAAATTGTTAGGGGGTGAACAAATCTTAAATTTGATCAAGTACTTTTTCAAGGTGAAAATATAAATGTAAAGTAAACTTATAAATGTTTTCAAGGGCTTTCAGGCATTTCAAATGTTAAAATGACGCCTAGGAATGTGGTTCAGCCACAAAATCACCAGTTTATAGGCAGAGAAGAGCTTTTATGGAAGACTGGCAGTCCAAGCTTTAAACTGAAGCTTGTAAGCACCATATTATTAGGAGAACTGGTAAAAATCCAATCAGTGTCTTCTAGCAAATGAGACCAAGAGAAGACAGGCAAAATAGACGGTTCCATGTTTGTAGAAAGTGTAAAACAAGCTGCTAAGTACGGTGTATGCCTAATGGTGTGGCTTGTTTTACCGCCCAGGACAATAAATACAAACCCTGTAGTTTACTGTGTGACTGTAGCTGAAGCCTAAAACCACCACTGGTCATTAAACAAAGTGACATAAAAATGAATCCACAAAAAAATCCAAGCAGAAAACAACTTTTGACAGTAATTGGTGTGAAAAATTGTTGTATTAGCCTTTAAGTAGGGTTTACTTTTCAACTTTGGCTTATTCTTTATGGGAATCTTGTTATTATACTATTGGAAAACACAGAACCAAACAAATACCTTTGAACACAGAACTGATTTTTCCATAGATTTAGCAAACCAAAGTAGATTCCTGCCATCACAGAACATTAATCTACATTAGTGTGTTTTCATCCCAATAGATGGTAATTTATATAACGTGTAAACCTTATCACTGTCAAATTTTAGAAAGATGACTAGGCTTGCATATTATTTTCCCCAAAATATGTTTATTTTAGGATTTCTTCTAAGGCAGTTTGAGTCAAAAAGAGAGAACATCATCATTTATCTGTCCTGTCAAAGCAATGAAAGCCCAGAAGGGATGCAATGTCAAAAGCGCTGTCAACATGCCGGAGGTGGCGTTATTGTTAGACCTCTGCACAGAATGGCCGACAGAAGCGATGGATGCGTGAAAACCGGCATACGTGTAATATCCAGACGCCAGGGCTAGTTTACGGACCTCTGAATGCAACAAAAACAGATTTCTACTTTATTTAAACAGGATAATGTTAAAAAAAGATGTTTTCATGGTACAAAAATGTAAAATTATTAACAGAAATGTTATTACAAAAATTCTCACTGTAAATTAATACGAATTTAACATTTTTAAGCCGAAACATGGTGGTTATCAAATATGTTTTAGTACTCCTTATTTATCTTGTCCACCATGTCAGATTGTGAATGAGAGGCAAATTCCAACATTTAGCTGTAAAAACATCATGCCTGGTTCATATGGTGTGATCTTTATGCATATTTTTATCCCGATTTTTTCCTTCTGACAATATTAATCCTGATCAGAATACCAGGATGTTTCTAAAGATAATCTCATGAGATATCTTTGCATTTCTGGTGTGTTAAGTGTAAAATATTCTACTGGGAAGCATGTTGGGACCGCTGCGATCTCAAACCAGAGATAATACAACATGTTGGAGGCTTCGTTTACGCAACAGGTTTTCATACACAATTCTGATATTTCGCTGAATGCTGATTCATTTTTACTCTCATCGTTTATACCACTATCTAAATGCAACCCCCGCCAGATATCTGTGTAAACACAATATGACCGACAAGATCAGGACAAGATGTGGGAAGCTAAGGAAAATGGAACGTAAACTCATCACAGCTTGCTTGGGAAATTGTTTTTGTTTCAAAATATTCAAGATCTGACATCTTCTGTTGCACAATTTTGATGCATGTCTCAAGTCAATGATCTACAAGTCAAATATAATGCCGCATAACTGTTGAGAATTCAGTATTTCCACATATAGGAGTTACATGATGCAGTTTTTTTCTCTTTTTTTGGGGGGGGGTTAAGAGATTGATGTTATGTCATTCAGACAGGTTTTCTGGCACACTGGAACGGCTGGTATGACACGGGAGACCGGGAGCAGTGGAATAGTGGACAGAGCAGGTGAGTTGGCGCCAGAGGTGAGTATAAAGAGCAGGAATGGGTCTTACTTGGAGAGGGCTGAGATCTGCCAGTTGGGAGGCGACCGGGCTGAGGGAAACTGACTGGAACAGCGAGGTAGGTTTACCAGAGGCAGTAGCTGATATTGTCCTGAGGCGTAGGAGCGGGAAGATTGAACAGAGTATACAGAGGGAGGACCAGAGGTAAGCTTGAGAGCAGATGAGTACAAGGAGAGTTCTTGGGAGACTTTAACCTGGGTTGAGCACACAAAAGGAGAGTATCACTAGGAGGCAACATAAAGGTAAAACACAAGGAATCAACAAGAGAACCTTCTAGGAAGGCTGGCACTTAGAGGCAACGTTACCGGTTGATGGAACATACCTGTGCAGCAGAACAGGTGCAGGAGGGCTCCAGCCTGCAGCTCTGATGTACCCATATTGACAACCAAGGAGACTCAGGAGGAACAAGCAGGACATAAAATCCCTCAACTCCGACAAATAGAAGGGCAAACATCAAACACATTTTAAAAAGTCTGCACTGGCTCCCCATCCCTTTTCGCTTTACCTTTCAAACCTTGGTGCTGACATTTAGAGCTTTCCATGGTCAGACACCCTCCTATATCAAGGAGCTACTATGCCCCTACACTCCATTGCGGAGGCTGACATCCTTTGACCAGACTTGGATCCCGCTTTAAGATGAGAGGAGATTGCTCCTTCCAGGCCGTTGCACAAAGGCTCTGGAACAATCTCTTGTTGTCTCTATGTTCTCTAGAACCCATAGATGCTTTTAAGAGCAAACTTAAAACCCACCTGTTTCTCCAAGCTTTTAATCATCAGTTGTGGTTGTTTTGTGACTATCATGTTCATTTTATGTATGTTTATTCTTTGGGGGTTTCATCTGTATTGTCTTGTTTCAATTTTTTATTTTGTGAACCACCTTGTGACATTCCATTGTACGTAAGTAAGTAAGTAAGTAAGTATGTAAGTAAGTAAATAAACTTTACTTACCTATTTACTTACATTTTGTTCTATTTAGTGGTTGGTAACGAGCTGAGTATTAGATAAATCCGGTAACCTAACTCTGAGTGCCAGTTCTCTAGTTGTTTCAAGTAACTATAGTTCACAAGTTTTGTCTTTTGTCTCTAGTCCTCCAGTTGTTTATTTAATCATCCTTTGGAAGTTTTTTAGCTTCTGTTTCTGTTTATTTGCTGATTTGTTTTACTTGATACTTTGTTTTTCCCTCCTTCGTGCTCCTGAACATCTCCTGTGCTTCACACAGGTTTCACCATCTCCAGAATACACTTCTTCAAGAGTTCCCACGATCATCACAATCCTCAGGTTCACCACTCAACAGGTTCAGCTCGGTCTGCCCGCTCCAGCCTCCATCATCCGCCGTGCTCACCCCACTGCCTCACTGGAAAGACTCTCCACTCACTCCTCCTGGCGTTTCCACCATCCGTCAACAAAGTAAGACCGTTCACAATAGTTAATCACGCTCCATCTGCATCCCCTCACCCGTTATGCTTACCTCTCAGTGGTCCCCGGTCCCCCGCGTCGTCCCTCCCTTCCTACAAGATACCCTTCAAGCAGATCCTTGTCTGACGAGTTTGGATTCCACTGCCAATCGTCTCTGGTTCCTTCCCCTCGTCCGTTGCCCCAGCTGGTTCAAGATCCACAACTCAAATCCTTCAATAAACCTTGTTATTATTGTACTCCTGAGAGTCCTCGTGTTTATGTGGGTCAGAAGCCTAAACAACATGACATGAATATAAACAGCAGCACAAAAGTGATAACACTAAGCAGAACGCTGTGTATACAATAAGGCTTTTTTCTCAGCTTCCTTCGTCTTGTTCTGATCTTGTGACAATACGGCCTGCTCCCATTGCTACAACAACTTTAACATCCATCTACAGACAGCACTGTCCGTAGACGATTGCCTACGTTGTGTCGTTGACTTTACGGCAATCCCTCATACTGAGCATGCAAGTAGCGACAAGGGGGAAGGAAAAACTCCCCTTTAATACGTAGAAACCCCCTAGGAACCACCAGTAAACCCGCAGTCTGAGAGCCAATTGCTATGTTAGGAATGTGTGGACCAATTATGTCAATTATATGATGTATGAGGGAGCTTGATTGGGGAGATATGATTTTGTTTTAAAATTTTAATAAGAAAGATGAATTATTTAACTTTATTTTGTGAGTTTCCTGCAAGTAAAGAGTTACAGTTGTCCAGCCTTGAAGTAACTAATGAACTATTTTTCAGACATATTCTTGTCAAAAATAACAGAGAGGATCATTTATTACCAAAGGCCAATTTAATTGTTAACACACCAAAAAGTAATTTTGGCAATGTTTCTTAAAAAGCCACATGTTCACAGCATAAATAGCATCTAAACGCAAAAATCGCACATTTATGTCAATTTGCCTGATTTTACTGATCCAGGTATTAGAAATAATTGATTATTTTCTTACTTTTGACATTTTGGTTCCAGCAGCGGCGGCACGTCAGCGCGACGGCCATATTGGATGTGTCAGATCTCCCCCGTAAACTAATAAAAGCAAATGGACTGAAGTTGATCCAGCGTCTTACTACAGGAGCTTTAAGTTAGTTACAACTGGCTTTGTTCTTAGACAGATTCTGGATTTCAGAACTAAGCAATGTTCATATTTAGCTCATACTACGTTATAGATGACCTTAAATGGTCCAAGACTCTAAGTTAGCATAACAGGCCTAAATAACTGGCTCAGCTATGCTGCTATGTTATATTATGTTTGCTGCTCACTATATGTGGGAGAAGGAGTTTTATTCTCCTACATTTGGAAACAACAATTCCCAAGTTTTCACACTTTTCGCACTATCCCGCATTTTCATCTAAAAAAACTGGACGAAATGCAGCAAAATTCATGGCAAAATCAAGGATTTTTATCTGCGTTCTTCTGGGGGGCAGGTAATTCCTGTCATTAGGTCACTAGAGAGGTCTGAATAGAAGCTTTCCATAGCATTCATCCTAATCTGGACATACAATGAGGTGGATACTTCACTGCCTTTGATTTAGCAGAGTAAAAAAATCAATTTGAGATGCAGAGGAGCTGAGGCAGATAAATCTAGCACAGAAGCATTTGGATAAGGAACTATTTGTTGAGCAGACTATATCTGCCCTCCCGCTTATAAATAATTAGGTAGGATGGGCTCTTGTCAAGGACGAGTGGTCGAAAAAGTACTTCTTCCTGCCTAACTAATGTGAAGGCCCATTATATTAACAGCACCACCAGCCGTTGTAAATTACTGTAAATTGAAATGCACTGTCCTCGTTCGGGGATGAATCAGCATTAAAAAAGCAGGGCCCTCCTTCAGAGTGGATGCGGCCTCCGTTAATAAACATCTGCTTTCTGTGTTTGGCTTCCGTTTGATTTCTCTCTTTACGGTAGAATGAAGCTGAATTGATCTGCATCTGCTTGGATGAGAGACTAAAACGTCTCCTGCCGCTGAACTGAGTGTCCCGGCCGGGCTCCTCTGGCTTCTTCTAATTAGGTTTTTACGTTAATTGTGTAGCAGAAGCATGCAATGCAATGTCAGGAGAATGGCTGATGTAATCAAAGATAATAATAAAAAATAAAAGTAGTGGAGTGCAGATTTGTTCGCTTTTTGAGAGCTCAGTTAAAATGTTGCAGATTCAATCAAGAGGTCTGATAATAACTTTGAGTGCTTCGTTCGCCTTTCATCATTCAGGCTTTTAGTTTAGTTTGAAAAAATGTCTACAATAATCTCAAAGTTTCTTTTACAACTATATATTTTTGTTATTTATTCTAAATAGGGCCTCACCTATACAAACTTTTGGGCTGGTTTTGAAGTCTAATATCTATTTTGCTGTATGGAGGCGAATGGATATTTTGAAATTTTTGTAAATATTTTCTTGCTGCTCTTTCAGAATGACCATACTGGACAAACTAGCATGAAGTGCTGCCCTCACACCCGCAAGAAGCGCCCGTTCAATTTCGTCTGCTGGCAAGGAAACGGCCATGCTAGCTTGTCCAGTCGTACAGGTTTCCAAAACTACGCTCTTTTCTCTTGTCCTCTCACCTATGTAACCTGCTCCGAGGTGTTGGCATGGATATGTCATTTATGAACGCTTGGTGGGGCGTGACAATGGCCGTGTTTACTAAATGTGGAGCTTGACACTCAGTGACCGATTTAGATTTAGATTTAATATTTACATTTAGATTTATCGTTTAGATTTAGTATTTAGATTTAACATAGAAAATTTACATTTAACATTTAGATTTATTTTGAACATTTACATTTAGATGTAAAACTTAAAGTTACAAACTTCCTTCACATACAACATATGTCTCAATGTGTGCTTGAACAGAGCTAAATGTAAAGAAAATCAACAGAATTTTGCTGTATGTGCAGGAAATGACCTAAATGTCGAGAAAATTTGAGTGCAAAAACTATGATCACTTTCTTTTACATTCGGCGCCGCATAGAAACTCATACTAAACCTGCTTAAATTAGTTCTTTTACTTATACAAAACTTTCCCAGAAACTGAGGGACACAAAAGATAAGTGGCCAACTTTATACAAATGTTACTGCAGGTGTGTGTAGCCTACATATCTGAGCCTGTGTGTTCAATTGTTAACTGGTGTGCATTCAAAAAAATCCACAATAAATTAAAACCTACAAACCAAGAACCTGTTCTTGAAATAAGTTGTGTTGCAAATGAAAAACTAAAACCCAAAATAAACTATGACTTTTATCTGAAGCTTAAATGAAGGAGGTCTGAGGTTGTGATTTATATGAATTTATCAAATCCATATATTAAAAAACATTTTAATTCAAAGTATATTTTAATAACCTTATTAGTTTAATATTATATTCACCTTTTTTTCCTCTCCCATCATTAAAACTCTGTGGGATCTGAGGCGATATGGGAGCGTTTATCCATTTATGGCTCAATTAGTGCTAACGTCTGCACTGCTTGTTTTAATTATCTGCAATCATGGGGGAAAGCAGCTTATTAAACTCAGATCGGGCACAGACTAAATATGAAATGAGGGTAGTGTAATACCAACGAACTGACGCTGGAGCACGAAGCAGCGAGAGTTCGGGCCATTTTTACCCCGAAGATATTATCAGAATAAGTAGAAATCTTTTTTGAGAAAGGAGATGGTCCGCCAGGGGAAAGTGATTGGATCTGGGTTCCTGGGTTATGGGTTTGTTTGGTCAGATGTGTTACCAGAGGCCTTTTTGTCCAGAGGTTGAGGTGGTTCTTGCTCGGCAGACAGGTAGCATGGGCCGGGGTTTGTGAAGAGGAGTGGATGCAGTCATGGTACGGCTTCTTTACGTCTACTAAAGATTTGTAGATGGCTTGGCTCGGATTTGTTCCCGGAGATACACACACGGACGTGGTGAGTAGGGACAGGGCGGGAGTATAATCACTATGGGGTGAGATCAGCATAGGCTAGAGGAAAGAACAAATTGCAGGCTCTGGGGTACCATGGATGATTGCAGAGCGGCTCAACTTATACTGCAGACATCAATGAATATGCGGGATCAGGTACATCTGTGACTCCACATGTACAGAAGGTTCAGCCTGCACAGCAGATCAGCCTCCAGAACACCCTCTGTTGGAAACACTGGGAGAAGAGACATGAACACACCCAGCCAGAAAAATCTTTTCCTGACAAATTAGTCCAGTACCAATGTTTTAGTCCCCACGAAAATCAAGTATGTGCCACTTTTGTTTTACCATAAATACCCGATAGCTTCGAGTCTCTGCAGTCAAAACACCTTGGTGAGCAGTATAACTTCATACATTCACATCGTAACGAAGGTTGGATCTGTTTTGGAGACGAATGTAGAAACATTGGAGACAATGGTACAAAAACGGATTCTTCATAAACTCAAGATTACTACACAAATTATTCATCAGATTTTTTACAACACGGTATCTTCATTGGCTTCTCTAGAGACGCTGTAATACAAACCACCACAGCAGATCCTCCCTGTCCTCAGCCGAAGAGAAAAGAGAAAGATTGAAGTTGAACATCTTGCAATTTCCTTTATAAATAATTGATTCGTTGGTTGTTCAGAAAACACTGTTCCTTTTGTACTTGTGCCATTAATGTAATGGTCAGTTGCAACAAATTTCCTTTCTGCACCTTGACAAACACATTTTCAATTATTTATAAAGACGTTGCTCAAGACAACCAGCAGTTCCTGTATGGTGGCCTCGGCCAATGGAATTTTTCCTCAAAAGGCTCAGATTCATTTAAAGGAAAAAGATAATTGAGGTACAAATCTCAAACAAAGTGAAGGTCAACTCATTTATAAATGTGCCTCAGTGGCAGAAGAATCTCACCAAGTAATGACGGACTCCACACAACAGAGTAGCAGCAGTCCACACGAATATCTGCTCTACAGAACAAACAGAGAATCAACTTTCATTCATAGAATAAGTTTGTCACACCAGAACTTGTTTGGGTAATGTGTAGTGTGTTTTCCAAATAAATATTTCTGTAGAAAAACAAATAAAAGCCTATTGAGAAATTTACATCAACCTCTAATGCTTGATATGATACTTTTGTCATAGTTTTGCTTTGACCCACACACAGGAAGTAATTCAGGTGGCAGAGGTATTTAATTATTGGTGGAATAATGAAATGTGCTTGATGAGGTCTCCAGGTCAGGAGTAGAGCCTAAAATGGTGTGAGGACAGGGAGCTTTGTAGGAAGAAAGTTTACAGACACGTAAGGATGATTGCATCAAGAGGTTTTTGTTTTGTGGGAGTGTTAGTATCAAGGTGGAGATCTGGAGGATGTAGGTGTTGATGCCGTTGGCGTAGACAGGTAGCACGGACGCACACAGAAAGGGTTGTGCAGGTAGAGGTGAGGCTCCAGTCTGATTGTTGAAGATGGAGAAGACATTAATAGGGACAACGAGGCGAAGGTAAAACAACATAGAATTTATCAAAGGCACAAGGAAACGCAGAGTAGGCTTGAGGTACCATGGAGAGCTAACAACCAGGCACTGAATGACTGCCGACCCGCTCCTCTTATCCTACCAGCCTCATCAGGATGATTGGCAGCACCTGTGGGACCACCGTGCGGTCTGCACAGCAGCCCATTTTAGAGGATGCAACCGTCTTCTGAACGCCCCCTGGTGAAAAAACAAAGAAGAACAACTAAAAAAACCATTCATTCAAACCCCATTTCCTGACAAAAACACCCATGGAAGTATAGCTTCTCTATCAAATTACATACTAATTTCAAGCAAACATTTTAAAGGTTTCAAAAACGGAAAAAGAAAATGAATGTCAGGAATGTTTTTATTCATTAGTTTGGAGCCTATTACCTGTCATGATCCGTGTTTTTGGTTTGGTTCAGTTCATTATAATTTTGTTGTTGTTATCATTATTTATATTAAGTTATTGTTTTGTTTAGGTTATTTTCTAGTTTGGTTGAGTCTTTGTTTTCTCCCTGTCTGCTCTCTCTTTCTGCCTGTGTGTGTGTGTGTGTGTGTGTGTGTGTGTGTGTGTGTGTGTGTGTGTGTGTGTGT
>JAVLVB010000374.1:4014006-4039496 GCA_032876305.1 Orestias chungarensis
TGCCTGGCTCTGCCTATTGTCACTGACAGTGTGTGTGTGTGTGTGTGTGTGTGTGTGTGTGTGTGTGTGTGTGTGTGTGTGTGTGTGTGTGTGTGTGTGTGTGTGTGTGTGTGTGTGTGTGTGTGTGTGTGTGTGTGTGTGTGTGTGTGTGTGTGTGTGTGGTGTGTGTGTGTGTGTGTGTGTGTGTGTTTATGTAAGTATGTATAGTTTATACTACTGGGCGTTTGAGAACTTCATTTGTTAATCTTATAAGGCCCTGCAGTGTTTTTGAACCCTTGTAACCTGGTTTATTCAGCTTTGTGGGGACTCTTTTCAGTAAATGCTTTTTGAGGCATTATTAGGGGGACTTTTTTACATGCTCATACAATATGATACTACCATTGTATTATCAGTTATCATACTTGTATGAGTCAATGTAGAAATGATAGCATTTAAGCTAATATTAGTATTTTAGCTTCTGCTACCATATACACTAACATGTGCATACTAGATGAAGTATATTACTGTAAGTGAACATACTGATGACAACGTACATGCTTCATAGCTAACATTAGCATTTAAGCTAATGTTAGCATGTTACCCAAAATGCTAACATTAGCATTTAAGATAATGTTAGCATTTTCGCTAAAATTTGAATATACACTACTATGTGCGTACTACATGAAGCACGTTACTGTATTTGGTCATGCTAATGACAAACTAGATTCTAACGTTAGCATAATAGCTAACATTAGCATTGAAGCTAATTTTAAGCAATGTTTCAAAGCAATGTTTACAAAATTAGGATTGAAGCTAATTTTGATGTATAACCTAAAGTTTACATACTGAGTGCAGACATTAGGTGTCAGTCAACATGTATTTAAGACCACACATAGCAATTTTAGCATTTAAGCTAAGTCTATCATTTGAGCTAATATTTGATTATAAACTACCCTGTGCATAATACATCTTACTAGTTCAGCATACTTTCAGCTAGAGAAACCTTTCAACTTTTACAATGGTCTCAAGATATTGACCTATATTCAAATATCTGGGCTTTTGAAAATTTATTTCTGTTTTTAAGATATGCCAACTTAAAAATTATTAAGAATTTTGCGAATTTCTGACTTATAGAATGGATTCAAATGGAGTCTGTTTTGGAGCTTATTTTTCTACTTCTCCAAATGTCTGAAATTGTTTAGTACCTTCATGAAAATTTCAAGGCGTTTTACAATAATTATTCAGCTTCTTTTTCTTTTGCTATTCTTCTTCTCCAGCTTATGTTTAAAGGATCTTTTTGTTATGACTTCTTTCAGCTCTTCCAATTAAGGTATCAAATCGTTCAGCTTGTTTTGGACATTCCAGCTATGACTTTTGGTGTTATTATCTTTTCAAGTTTTTAAGTTATTCAACTTTTTGTGACTTTATTTTCTCATTAAAAATGAATGGCAGATTCTTAAAATCCTTTAAAAACTTCAACTTTTTTCAGCTCTTACCACTTCAACATCATTTAACTTCAGCATAATTTCCACATTTCAGAGTTTTCTTCAGCGTTTTCTTCAGCTTAATAATACTACGTTTTCATGTTCTTTCGCTTTCTTGGGCATCTTCTGCCAATTCCTTTAAGCATTTGGCATTCTCAACTGCTGTTTCGCAGGAACAGCTCTTTCTAGTTAGGGATTACATTAGTTACAAGGCTTTCTTATTCTGTTCAATGAAAATTGTCATGCAATGCAGAATACTTCTTTGAGATTGTACCACCAGTGTCTGTCATGAGTTCTTTGACCTTGTTGTACCAGAAGAGGGAACAGTCCACGTCTACACAAATTGTGTTCAGTTTCCACTGAACATTGACAACATCCAATTGAGCTGTAGACGTGAGTTAAGATCTCTTGGTAGTTTAGTACCCTATAAATAGACATTTTCTCCATAGAATGAGGCTTCCCTTCGTCTTTACCACTTGTCTTTTCACTTTCTGTGTTTCCAGGAACACTGGACAGTACTCTTTTATTTTATCCTGTACATTCAAACTGTTTAGTCTGGACTGATGTCCTGACCAAAGACAACATCATGCTCCTTCCGCTCTGTACTGTCTGCTATAGTACGCTTTTTCTCCTGTCTCGTACTTTTCATTCGTACGTCTAAGTTTCATGTGCAAGGCTGTCCTTAATCTGTTTGAATATTCCGATGAATTCTTGCTTTCCTTCGTCCAGTACTCATTGATATGTCCTCTAGAGCAGGTAGTTTATAAACCAGAACCGAAGGAAGACTTGGACTGTGACTAAACACAAGTTGATGCGTACTTTAGTTTTTGATAACTATTTTCTTTTATATTCTTCGGAAGGATCTCAGTTGTGTCTCTCCACCAGTCCATTACTCCAGGGATTGTATCCAGCTACTGTCTTTGACACAATGTTAATTGTTTTACTGCTTTGTCTCTAACATCCTCAAAGTTGAACGCTCCACCATTGTTTTGCACTGTAGTGTCTGTAGTGTCTGATAATCAGAAGACTGTGTCCTTGGAAAACATTCTAAGCAAGAGGTTTCCCCCCAGCGATGACCAGATAAGAAAAGGTATACATTTTAATGTGAAGAGGAGCCGCATGATTCCTTTTAGCTGATAAGCACTATATGGAGAATGTGTATGTGTGTACAACTCTGTAAGAACTATACCTACGGAAGCGTCAAATATGATAATGATTTTGTGGTGGCCTTAGGTCTATAACGGAGCCTGTGTCTAAACATCAACAGATATTTCAAAAGTTTGGCTTAGATTTCCCTATGATTTGGCTGTTTTGACTTGGGATGCAGTTTCAAATAAAATCTTCGCTGTTCAACTGAAGTCCTGTCTACATATCATTCCTTCCCAAAAGATCAATGCAAGGCACCACCAATAACATACTTCATTTCTTAATGTCCACATAATAATGTCCCGTACAAGTCATTTTAAGGGGAATATGTTAATTGAAGATGACAACTCTGTCATTATTCATGTCCAAAAACAGTTCCTGCTAACTTTTGGGAATGAAATTGCTTCAGTTTCAACGTGCCACTTTGAACGACCTTGGCTGGAAGATTGATGTCTCTGTTTTACTGTACCACAGAAACATTGCCAAATCTAAAATGTATACAGCCTGGAGCTTCTGTTTGTAGCCGTTTGTTGAATTCTGGGTTAGGTCCTTCATTTACCTATCCACCACAAACGGTATTTGTGCAAACAGTATTGATGATAGCTGACCCCATCCATTCAGTTAGAAAGAACTCCCAGTCAGAGTCTTTGTAAATAAAAGGGTGTTTATGTTATATAGGCAAATGTCAAACTCGCGCATGATGTCATCGCAAGCTGTTCAAAAGCTTGAAATGCTAGAAGACTGTTGGAGAGATTGTTATGTTGTACATATTCCTGAAATTATATTGCTGCTCAATATCTATCATGTTGTCCGCCATGGACATCTTAATATGAGTAGGGATCATAAACTTGGTATTTCTCTTCTGCATCTAACTGAGCAAACAAGTTTTCCATCCCGTTGTCCTTTCAAAACAATCTCTCTGGGTCTCTCTTCAAGCCCAAGGACCACAGAGAAACCCTGGTTCCTGGACTCTTATTGTCTCTTAAGTTCTTTTTCCAGCACTCGTAATGCCTGGTTTAATCAAACTTGGGTGGTATGCTTCAAGTTTTATTGGAACTTGTAATTTTTTTATTCCACAGCCATTAAAACATCCCTTCTCTCTGAAAGAAGTTGGTTAAAATGATTTGTCTCATTATTACATATAAATCCAGCCCTGGCTGACAGAAGTGAAGCAATTTTACACAGTATAACTTCACATTCTCTAAAAGTTTCAGCTCCATCCGTAAAAATAAAAAGTTGTCCAAGTGTTCAGCGCAGCACCATTGTCTCTGTCAATCAGTCGGATTTAGTAACTTTCCTCGTAAAGGAGAGAAATCTTTCTCATCCGTTCATCCCAGTGGAGAAAAAACAGTACAAAAAAAACTCTAAAAAATGTGGCTATAATTTTACTAAAGTTTAACAATTTTATTTCAATCAAGCAGAAAAACATTGCGGGCAACAGCGCTGTGACTCCAACCGTTACAGCTGTTGAATGAAATCATTAGCATTCCTAACCAAAGACAGTGCTGTGGTTGTATTCCTATCCTATCCATGTGTCGCCTAAATTGGGTTTGTTTGAACAGCAAGACGTTCAAACAGGTCAGGACAAAAAAAACTTTAACCAAGATGTAACTGGTTGTTGGTGGTTCTGGTTAGCGCTTGTTATGTGAGTTAAGCAGAAAGACCCACCCTGTGTCATGCAGCAACTCGCCGGGTCCTGATTTATCAGCCAATTATTCTCGTAGCTGCACCAGTCTAAGGGACACACTTATTCTAAAATCATTGAGCATGGAGCCCACAACCTTTGCAGGCGCTGATTAAAATCGTGCCATGTTGACGGAGAGAGCGGCGGACCCCGAGGCTGTGTCGACAGGCCTCCTGTTCGCTGTGCGCTGTTCATTTGTCACAGTTTACCGGAGCTCCCGGCCGCACAACGTGTACTCACTGCAGATTGGGCTTGTTTCAGCCGAACATCTGATAACTTGCAAACAAGATTGGACCGTTTTAAAGGCAAAGGTTTCCAAAGTTTTGCATTGCTCTAAGTAATTTGGTTTTGCGATTTTCTCTCACAGGTAAAATCATTAAAAAAAAAGAAAAAGATTTGGTGAAACACAAATTATTTCTCCAGTGAGAGCCTCGTTTTCGCTTTTCATTTGCATTTTATGATAAACAGAAATCTAAATGAATAACAATACAAAGATAAAAGGAGAAATTAGCAACGAAGCGATTAAAACACATCAACTATAAAACTAAAACCATGACTGAAAGATATTCTCCAAAGATGGATTAATGGTGATGCATTATTTCATAAAAAAAACACAAAGTTTGTTTGGTTTTAATTTAGTTTTAGCTTTTGCTAAATATAATGTTGGTTTAGCGCCTTAGCATAACTGGAGCTAATGCTAATGTGCTTCAGCTAACGCTGCCCACCACTGCCAGTAAGGGTGTTTAACTAAGAACCTGTGGTAAAAAAAAAGTAAACAATATATTTTAAAAATTGGGGAAACTCAAAAATAAAGTTTAAGTAACATTTAGTTAGTAGCTTTAGTCATATAATAGGTTTTTAAGTAACACTGATGGTTTAAAGTTTTTGGTGTAGTGCAAATCTATATAATTATAAACCACTAAGAACTTCTAGCAATTAATTTTTTGTTGAAGAATCTTAAGTTTTTTCCTGCTGGTCTTTAGCGATTCAGAAAATTGCCATAGGTTTGCTGAGTAAACGTGAACTCTATCAGACTTCTGAGTAAACAAAGCCACTCGAATGAATAGAAGAACCTAGACTTATCACATCAACGCCGTGTTTTGGTCACTAACAACGGACGGCGCCATCTGTGGATGGATGTTAAAGTTGCTGAGCAACAGGAGCCGACCGTATCGTTACATGATCAGAACAAAATTAAGGAAGTTGAGAAAAAAGAAAGCTAAACTCGGCACTGCTTGCTTCAGACGTCGTTTACGTCTAGTTTTACAATGTCTGGCTTCTTCTGCTGCGCAATTATGACGTACGTCTCGTGTTGAAGACGGAAAAGTTGGATGAAATGTGACTGCAGATGCTTTTAACACTACCGGATACGAATCGATTTAGTACCATATTTGGAAGTGAGGACGGGGGGGCTAAAGAATGTCGTTCAGATTAGTAGAAAAAGCTGATTTGCCTGCCTTGCGAACGAGCATAACCATATATTTTACGTTTTGTTGATATTGGAGACTCAATCTGTACAAGAACAAATAGTCAAGTTAGAAGATTATTTATTGAAACAGTTTTGGCTGAGAATAAAGTAACCCTGCCTTTTTCGTAGCTCTAATTGCAGCAGGTTTTACACTGGAACCTCTGCAGAGCAGTTCTCTCTATTATTACTTTTTCAGTGCAGACAGGTTATCAAACATCCAATTTTTTAATCCTCTGTGTTGATCAAACTAATTTTAACTTAAAAGCTAAAGTTTCTCCTTTGAACCAACGTCCCTTTTGTCTCTCCAGTTGTGAGGTGTTAAAATGACTTTACTTCAATCTCCATTGATAAAACAGCAAAGCCTCAGATTGCTGCTGGACTGATGAGAGCAGCATCACCGTAATGGGATGTCAGTATGAATTTCATGAAGTCTCGGCGGACACAAGCTGCATACTAATGGTTCAAGTTCACTTTTTTGGTCATAAAACCTTGGTGAGGATTTTTCTTTTCCTCTGCGTCTCAGAGGAGAAACTTTAAATTCTTTCAAATTGTTTTTGGATTATAAACACAGGTTTAAACGTGTCTGCCTCCAAGCTTCCGGTGACATAAAGTGGAACTGGGACCACCTGCCACTGCACAGAACAGGGCGGTAATGTGTGCATGAAAACTAAAAACACACAGGAATAATTCAGCTCCAACTTCTCTACCTCGACTCGTAAAGCAATCAGACTCACTACCAGAAATGATTCGTCCGCGGTGAATCGTATGTTCTCCACCAGTCCATTAAGTCCTTAAGTACAGCCAGAAACATGCTGAGGAAACATGGGGACATCGGCTTGTATACGACTGTCACATGCACTCAGGGTAGCTGTCGCCGTGGCAGCTATTTCTGTCTTGCACCAGGTGTGGGAGAGCTGAGAAAAATCTCCCTCCCATCATTGCTCCCTAAAAAACGATTATTCACTCTTTCATCTGTAAACGCTCAGGATCCCACACAGCTCCAGCAAATATTTGCTAGTTTTCTCTGAAATGAACTCCAGAATCTCTGTTTTTCTTTCCCGTCACAGTTGTCCTAATTAGCTGCTGCCGTCTGATTTCTCAGCTGCTGCCTGCGACTCCTTCAGTCTGAAATGAGACTCGTGTGATCCCGCCTGATTGCGCAACACACTTTTTTCAGTGAGCTCTTTCAAAAATCGCATAAAGTAGCAAGAAGCTGGATTTTGGTGCCCCATTTCTAAACAATCAAATTCATTTGCGGGAGTCCAGGAGACCAAGACGGGAACATGACATGACAGTAAAACTTTTCCTTTGGTAATTTTTTGTCTTTTTTCTTTAAACTAAACACAAATTCTCCCCCAGAAATTCTCTTAGATAAAAGTGAAACCTGGACCAGGTTCCTGCAGGCTCAGTTCACACTGAAACTAATCATTAATGCTTTTTTCCCCTGGTTTCTGGAACAAAGACCGGCTCTCACAGGGTGAATTTATCGTCTTTTGACACTTCTCATCTGGTTTAAAAGGCCGCTGTGTAAAACGAGTTTAATACTGTGGTTCAGTAGCGACATTAATGTTCCGCCAGGATTCACCTCCTGCACAATGTGGACGTTAATCTGGCAGCCTGACCTCGGCTGCAAATTACAGCTCCTCCTTTTGCCTTCATTTTCAGTCAGTTTCCTGGAATACGTCTTTTCAAGCAGTCTTGTGCGGCAAACCCTTGGCTTTTTAATATTTCATCGCACCACTTAGCCAGACGAGCATCTATTATTCACAAAGAGGTGGTCGCAATTAAGGACCCTGCCTATCAACGGTGCAACCACGGACTGGAGCTTCACCCCGAACCAGCCGGCAGACCAGAGAGAGAAAATTAAAGAGGACAGACGGCATTAACTTATCTGGTGGTTCTTGTTAAGAGATATGAGGTTTGTTAGCAGGAAACATATGGAAGCTGAGCAGAGCAGCAGCAGCAGGAGGAACGTCGGCTTGATTCCCACAGGGTTCAGACGCCCTGAAACGTTTGACAGCAGGACGGCGCTGACTACACGCCGCCGGGGACAAAATCTGCAGCCAGGAGAGGAAAACATGCTAAAAGAGTTTTAATTAACAGGTTTTTTTGTAGTTGTTTTTAAAGTGATACCAATGCCAAGAAACAAAACAATCACAAGATTCATTTAAATTGAATAAATTTAAAGCAACACTAAGTTTTAGTTTTGGTCAATTTTGGTGGCCCAATGTGGACGAAAGCGGTATTGTCCTGATCTTTTGGTCGCCTGCAGTTGGATTGAAGTACATTTCTTTTTCCAGTGTCAGTTTGAAGGATGACTAAGTATGAGGTGATAAGAAACCGGTGGAAGGGATGTATGCCATAATGCAGTAAAGACATTTGTAGTTGTTTAGTGTGGAAGGCAGGGTTCCTGCCACCCTCATCAAAGTTGCTTAGTGTCTGTTAAAGTGATACGGACCCCCTTGGGTATTGAAAGAGGCGTCATTCAACAAGCTGTAAGTTGACATTTAATCACAAAAGTTATGAAGATATTTGAGGAAGGTTGAAAAGTTACTTAGTGTTGCTTTAATTTCTGCTAACATTAAACCGATGTTCCCTCTCTGATTTTATGTGATCACAAAGCGAGCAGCATCAGGAGGTTTTATGTCATGTTGTTGTTTAAGCGTCTGACCCACATATAAACGAGGACTCTCAGGACTACAATTATGAGGTTTATTTAAGGAGTAGAATTGTTTTCTTGGAAGCCAGAGGACAACGAAGGGGAACCAGAGATGATCGGCAGCGGGGATCCAGACTCAGCAGACAACGAACAGTTCAGCGAGAAACTCAGCGGTAGGCAGGAACGACGTGGGAGACCGGACACCATTTGTTAGTGGATGGTGGAAACGCCAGGAGCAGTGAGTGGTGAGTCTTTCCAGCGCAGGGAGGTTGTCCAGGGTGAGAGCACGACAGATGGTGGAGGCTGAAGCGAGCAGACCGAGCTGAACCAGCGGAGCGGAGAATCCAGAGGATTGTGATGACCGGGGAGAATCTTGAGGCGGTATGGACACTGAGATGATGGAAACCGTAAGCAACTAATACTCAGGTGCGAGTAGCTGATCCACCGCTCCTCTTATACGAGCTCGTTACAGCCAAGTGATTGCACCTGGCCAGGAGAGAAGCTGGAACAGGAGCTCCAGCAGAGGAAGCTCTGGCGACCCCCAGTGGAAAACCTGAAAAGGGACTGCAAAGACTCAACCTGATTTTTAACTGTTGACTGTAGAACAGCGATGCATTAGGGGTACAAAACAAACCATCAGATCAACAAAAATGAGCAGAGAAAATGAAACTGCTGTCTAAACACTTTTCACCCTCCTCAAAATAAGAGCATCAATGTGATTAAGTTATTCATTTATTAATGGTCTGTAACCAAACTTGAACACAGATGCACAAAAAAGTCAAATCAATCAAAAACCATTTTATTTGTATAGGGCCAGTTTACAACAGTAGAAAATTAATTCAAGTCATAAAACATAAACAAATCAGTTATTAAAAAAAGTTTACAATATAAGGAATACCAGCAGATTGCATCAGGTCATTGACTTTACAGCAATCCCTCATACTGAGGATGCATGTAGCGACAGTGGAGAGGAAAAACTCCCCTTTAACAGGAAGAAACCTCCAGCAGAACCAGGTCAGTACAAGCAGCCATCTGCCACAACCGACTGGAGGATTGAACAGACAGAAAACTAAAATAGATGAAGAGGAAACTAAAATAATAGAGTTTATAGCAGCAGTTGTAGAACGTCACTGACAGCATCTCAGCCCATGTTCTCCTCCAAGAAGCTGTCTCAGCTAACAGAACGCCAGACTAGGTGTAGCTACTATGGAGAGAAGAAATAAAGTAAATTAAGGCATTATGATTTTTATCCAGAACAAATATCTTAAGGAATAACCTCAAATTTAGCAAACAAAGTGCTAAACGAAACGTTAGCTCTGCTTTTGGCTGAATAGCGGAAATGTGACTCTTGATTATTGGAACCAAATGGAAGAGTGCAGAAAACCTCATCCCTGACAGTCGTTCCAAAAATCGAGGGAGAACTGAGTACTGGAGAGGATGGGTAGACGGTAAGTACAAACTCAGAATATATTTAAATACAGCAAAAAAAATACTGAGGGCTGAGTTACCACTTAAAGCTGATGAGGTTCAACTGATGGCCACATCTCACCAACACACTCACCTACACTGCCGGCTGTCTAGAATGAGACTCGATGGACAAACAATGGACTGGAACAATAAAAACTACAAAGGAATAAAAACGACAAAGGGGATAAAACAGGCATCTACTTCTCAAAAGAGTCGGACTTCATCTTAATAGTCATTCAGAATGAGGTGTATTCACCCAGAGTCATGTTGCTGCAGTCCATAATAATCTGGATGGACCCTGTTGTATTCCTCCCAGATTAGCATTCTGGTGCCTCATCATCCTGAAGTTTATTTATGCAACACATTGTTAGCCTGTAATACTTTGAATTGTCTTGTACACGAAAATGTGCTATACAAATAAACTTGCCTGGCCTTGCGTAATACGCGGCGCCCATTTCTGACGCACTGCTGCTCTCAGGTGGAGCTCCTTACCTCACCCGGTCAGTTAATCTGCCTCCTGGTGCAGAAACCCATTTATTTATCTCCTCCAGCAGCTCAAGTACAAAAAAAGACAAAATGTTATTTGCAGCATTGTTAGATTTTTATCTACTTCAGTCTCCGCCTCTTCCATCCAGAGGCTCTGCTGAGGATCGAGCTAGAGGATTTAATTGGAAAAGAAAAAGAAGCAGCTTCTTATTTTCCGCAGCACAGAATCATAATAATAATAAGAAAAATGTGTTCAGCTGGGCTGTTTTAAAAGCGAACTATAGGATTAGTTTGATGACGGTGTTTGATTTAATCATAACCTGCAGTCACTGGAACAAAAACATCATTCTGTGTTGGGTAAATTAGACAAAACAAACCGACGCCCTATAATAGATTATTTTTTCTGCTGCCTGTTTTACTCACACTAACACCCTGCTTGCTAAATTAATTTATTTTTTCACTGAAGAAATGTCATTTTCTTTACGTCTGAGTTCTGTGAGATCGCTGACGTGGCTGAACAGCTGCTTTTATCAGAGGCAATGATGGCTGGACATGCAAATATTTAGCTCTGTCTAATATCTGCCTCATATCGCTCTCAGATTTTCTTGATGATTAATTAAACAAACAAAAAAAAATTTTCTGTCATGAGTGATGGTGATATTATCAATGGAAACAGAGCAGTTGTCAATATCAACGACTTGGTTTTGGATAATTAAGATTAAGATTAAATCAACTTTATTTGCCAGGTACATACAGGACATACTAGGAATTTGTTTTTGGTGTAATTACACTTAGGCAGCCATTTGCGGCGCCAGGTAGGCAGTAACACAAAGGGTCTTGCCTAAGGACCCACACTGGATGCTGTGGTATTTTGCCATGGACTGGATTTGAACCCCTGACCTACCAATTGGAAGTCAGGCAACATACCACTTTAGCTATCCAGCTGCTTTGAGCTATCCAGCCGGATAATCTAGTTTTAGTGCCAATAAGGATCACCTCAGTTTTTTCACTGTTTAATTTGAGTTAATTGGTGGGAAAACATGATTTTTATTTCAGCAACACAATCAGTAAGGGAGGCAGATGGAACGTTGGTGGTGGGTTTGCAGGAGAAATAGAGCTGGGTATCATACGCATAACAGTGGAAGCTGATGTCTTGATTCTGAAAGATATGGCCAAGGAGGTAGATTATGAAAAGAAGGGGGCCCAAGACAGAGCCTTGGGGCACACCGGAAAGGACAAGATAAGACTTGGAAGACAATGTTTGTAGCTGAATAAACTGAGGGTGATGGGAGAGATATAATTTAAACCGATGTAGGGGGGTCTGTGTGATGCCAATGGAGAAAAGTCTATTGAGGAGGGAGGCGTGACAAATAGTGTTAAATGCTGCACTTAGGTCAAAAAGGACCTCATGGCAACTGAGTCAGCTGCCATGAGGTCATTGGTGACTTTTATGAGAGCCGTTTCTGTACTATGGAGATGGCGGAAACCAGATTGGAAGAAGTTTAAACAATTGTGCAAACAAATGTTGATTCTTGAAGAAATAATCACATAGACTAGCCGAGCTGTCACGTCAGTTCTCGATTACTCCACTGAAGCTTTAACTTTTTTTCATGTTGTTGAATGGTAATCATTTATATTCATGTTTCTTTCATAAATTCATGTTTCTTTTAATGCTAGAAGTGTGTGCATATAACAAGAGGTATAAATTTTCTGACAAGGCCTGTTTATTCTCTCTCCGGAATCTGGAGTGGATCATGGGAAAGTAGATCATTAGTTGATTCCTAGCAGTTAGAACTTTCAGTTAAAGAATGTGAAACCAGCTAGCGAAACTCACTCTCTTCCGTTAAAGGATGTGATACCAGGGAGTGAAGCTTCACTCCCTTTTCTCTCTTTATGCAGATTAATCAAGGCCAGCGAGGCGCGGGAATAACGGTTTCTGAAACAGCTTGTGTAAATCAAATGTGAATGTTTTTGTGACTCTGTATACTCCCTAATTTTTAATAAAACATTCTGATGCGGGGGATAGAGCTCAGACCCGAGGGAACCATTGCACAGGCGGTCTCGGCTCTCGCTCCTGCAGGAGGACTCAGGTGAATCACAAGAAGTGTGGACTGAGTTTTTTTTTATTGATTTGAACATTGTGAGAACCTGAATATGCTGTCCTGAGATCAACCAATCAGGGGAAGTCAAGGAGGACTTCAACAATGTATACATGTGGATTTGGAATGAAGTAAATAAAGAAAAAAAACTGGGAATTTCACATTAATACAGACACCCCCCCAGATAAACACGGGCAAAAATCCTTGATGTTGTGGTGAATTCTGCAAGATTTCATCCTGTTTTCTGCGATGAAAACATGGCAAAGTGCGAAAAATATTCGGAAATGTGTAGAAAACTGGTGAACTGTTATTTCCAAATGTAGGAGAATAAACCTTCTCCCAAATATAGTAAGAAGGACCATTTAAGTTAATCTATAACGTAGTATGAGCAGAGCGGAAAAGTACAAAATATGAACATTGCTGAGTTCTGAAATCCAGAATCTGTCTAATAAACCCAGTTGTTACTAACTTAAAGCTCCTGAAGTAAGACGCTCGATCAACTTCAGTCCATTTGCTTTACTTGCTTACTAGTCAGACTACGCTTTAGGAAAGTGTTAGCATGCTAACTCTAATGCTTTAAGCTAATGTTAGCATGCTAACTCTAATGCTTTAAGCTAGTGTTAGCATGCTAACTCTAACACTTTAGTCTAGTGAACTTCAGAACATTTGTTTTATTCGTTTACGGGGCAGATCTGACACATCCAATATGTCGGACGCGCTGACGTGCCGCCGCTGCTGGTACCAAAACGTGTGTTTGTTATGGTGGTACACAGGGTGATGATGTCACTACGCGTCCGGACCGTTCACTTTTGGATGAGGAGGGGGTTCCCATTAGGACCAGCGCATAGCGTGGTAAAATCCTGATCAGTTGGATTGAAGTACATAAATAGATTAACCACCTTTCCCAAGCAGACGACATGCCTCATTTTGAGGCTATGCTCCATAAAGTTTTTTACATTTTATATAAATAAAGGCTACTTTATGTCTTTGGTACTTTCTGTTAATTAATAAACACACATTACTTGGTTTTAACAGACACAATGAGTCTCTAACCCTCCCTCCCACTGGATGGGGAAACTTTGAGGGTCTTTCTCCCAGGTGGGTTGCTGTTCGCGTCTAATGGACCTAAAGAGAAAGCGCGTTGAAGCGTCGCTCCACTGCCACTGTCCTTCTCCTTGTTGGAGGATTTAGAGTCGAGGCTTCGGATCCGTGACGGTCACAGCCAGTTCATCGGCGCTAAAGCGATGCACCGCTCACCTGAACTACATCCTTACACTCGAGTTGAGCCTGGAAAACCCCAGAAGACGAAACCGAGGGAGGCTCTCCAGGGACCTCCTGTCTGCATTCCCCATTTATTTTCCTGCTCCATGTGAGATCAGTGCTGAAGCGCTGAGTGCAGAAACACATATTTATGTTTCAGAGCTGACGAGAGGTGGCAGCCCTCCTCTTTCTCTCTGATTGACTAAATCTGCCAGAAGCAGTCTGCTGCTGCTGAGAGATAGGCCTTTATTGTTTTCTTCTGAGAGATAAATTCATCTCCTCTCCAGGCTTAAGCCACTTCAGAACCTCTTATGTCTTCTTTATCTTCAGTAATTAAGTCAGAGTAGCTCCACGAAGGACACAGAGAGGCTTCAAACAGACAGGAACAACATATCTCTAGGAGACATATTTGCAAAAATAATGCAAAATCCCTGAAATGAGCTGCTGTGTTCATCTCAGATTTATGTCTCCTAAAGTGTTATAATTTATTTTTTCCCTATTTAAAATATTTAGTCTACCAATAAAAACTGTGTAAGTCACACAAGCTATGTTTCCATTCAACTCTGATACAAATTTAATTTAGAAATCATTTTTATCTACTGCTTTGCAGCGAATCAACCCAGCAGGTAAAAGCACAATTTCGTCAGATGCTAAAGTTGCATCTGGGTGTAATGAACAGGAAGTAGTTACATCATAATATACTCAAACAATGTGTTACATGTAACAGCGGCTGGATAGCTCAATTGGAAAATCACCTGACTTTTTTACTGGTGGGTTGGGTTCAAATCCAGCCCTGGGCTACACCAACAGTATTCAGCATGGGTGCTTAGGCAAGACCCTTTGTGCTACTGCCTACTTTGTAAGTCGCTTTGGATAAAAGCGTCTTCTAAATACATAAACATAAAACACTTCATGGAGTCATGGCTTCAGTCAAAGGACTCAAAAGCTATAAAAAAAAGCTAATTGAAGCTAATGCTATACAAGTGCTTTCCACCAATCAAAGTGCCACTCCAGTCAAACTCTCTCATTCATTTGGCTCAGTCACTGAGAAAGAAAGAAAACTCTGTGCTGCGGCTGATGATTTATTTATGTTAAGCATGTGATCTGTGGAGGTCAGCCGAGGGCAGAACGTACGAAAATGCAAACGTACTTTTTTATATTACAACCACAAACCTCAGCACCAGAAAACTAAAATATCTCATTTGCAGTTTGCCACAAACAGTGATTATGGAGACACTGTTGATAGGATAATAGATGGATGCTGCTGAACCAAAAGACCTCTGTAGGGGTGCACCAATTATAGCTTTCTGGCTGATCACCTACCTGACCAATATTGAATTTTGTTATACCTCTCAATGTGATAAATACGCTAAACAGGCAACTTGGGTTAATAGTCAGTTAGTCGTCTCCCTAATTAGACAAATGGTTAGACAAGGGGTGATTTTCAGACCTTTGCAGAGGTAGATAAGATCGCCGACAAGATCGGCTTAATATTTCAGTATCGACAGATCAGCCAACATTCGGATATTGGGGCCGATTGATTGGCTGGTTGACTTATCGGTGCACTCCACTGAGTACTGGTTCAGTAGTTATCCACTCAGTTCATCTGGTCTCATATGGACATGTCTCAAAACTAGAGGTCAACTCTGAATCTATTGAGCTGGGACTTGCAGTGATTTAAAAGAAGAACCATTATTTGTTTTTTACGTTTGGCCCAGTGACATTTCTAACAAACAGTAATTCAGAGCTATAATCACATCTATGTGTGTGGCAGCAGCATCCCAGCTAACAAACTAACAGACTGTCTTTGAGGAGGGCGGATATCGTTTGCCCCACTGCTGGGCGACCCAGGGCCAACAAAGATGCACTTTCCCCGTTTTTGTGTCCTTTAGCGATCAGCTGCGGCAGACAAAGAGGAAAGCAGCTGTGCTCCTCTGGTAATCCCCACACAGACCCTTCCTATCGCAGACTCAGGCGCATCAGGGCCGTCGCTGTTCGGATCTGCAGGAGATCCGTTAAGCCTTTGCTGTGGTGTCCCGGCATTGTGGATGTGTTCGGCTTTCTTCTACCTTTTTATTTTTCCTCCCCAGGTTCGTGCATCAATATTTTGAACCAGAAGAATCCAAACGTGATAAATCTGGTCGTAAAATGTGGCTGAAGCAAGCAGTGTTGGTTTTTAAAGCAACACTAAAAAAGTTCCAGTTTTGGTTGATTTTGGCCTCCCACTGTGGACTAAAGCGGTAGTGTTTTTATCCTGAAGGAAGACCTCATTTCCCATGAGCACCAGTGCATATCGTAGTAAAATCCTGATCAGTTGGATTGAAGTACATTTCTGTTTCCAGTGTCTGTGTGAAGGATGAATAGATGAGGTGATGAATCTAATTGTGGTGAAACAATGTCCGATGATGATGTTGGAGATAAGAAACGGAGGAAGTGACGTATGCAGTAAAGCAGTCAGAACATTTGTAGTTGCTTTGTGTGTCAGGGTTCCTGCCACCCTCGTCAAAAGTCTCTTAGTGCCAGTGAAAGCGATACAGACGCCCTCGGGCCATGACAGAGGCGTCCTGCAACGAGCTGTAAGGTGACGTATGATCATAAAAGTTCTAAAAATATTTTCAGGTTTAAAACCTTCTTAGTGTTGCTTTAATCATTTTTTACAGCTTCCTTCATCTTGAACTTTACCATGTTGACGCCACTCTCACTCATTCACACACAAATTCCTACATCATTAGGTAACATGGGGTTCAGTGCCTTGCCCATTGGCACTTTAGATATATGACACGAGCTGGAATCGAACCTGCAAACCACTGATTGTAAGACGACTGCTCCATACGGTTCCAATTGTCAACAACTTTAAACGGAGGCATCCATTGTTACGCCCACAAACATTGGGTTATGCCTTTATTCTTCTTCTACACATCAGGGGTCATTTGGGGTCATGGACTATTTAACCAGTACCTTCATTTAATCGTAGCCGCTGTGTCATGTCTGTGATAATCCACAAAAATCATGAAAGTAAACAAAACTGAACTTGAGCTCTTTTGCATTTTATTACACAAGAAATATATATTTTGAAAACTGTGACAAAAAGAGAGAAAGTTGAAGCATGTGACCTTCTTTATAGGGAAACCAAAACTCACGGCTCTGTTCTGATTTCACTGTCACGTTTCTGACCACTGATCAGAAGCAAAGAAAACCTTGAGATACTTTTAGCAAAACAGAAAAAAAAATACAGAGCTTCATTTAATCTTCGTTAAACTTTCAGCAGCGACCCGCAGAAATGGTTCGGAGGCGCTCATAAGTCAGGTGAGTAAATTGAGGCCTCCCGGCTCGCCTGAATCAGACCAATGATTCCCTCCAGGAGGCGAAATGAGATTCCCAAACCATCAGCCGTAATAACACCTAGCCCGAGGAAAACGGGATCCAATCGGTCCACTTTCTGCTCCCGAGCTTCCCCGGCGTGAGGAGGAGAATCGAAACAGATTCCATGTGAGGAATGGGATTCATCCTGAAGTTCAGCTCTGGTTTCACTGAGCAGTTTTAAATAACCAACCCCCCCAGAGATTATTTGCAGGGAATCGATGCTTGGAGCAGCTGAGCGGACAAAAGGTAACTCGGCCCTCCTGGACTCTCAACAATTCCCTCCAATCAGGCCGTTTAAGCAGGACGACACGGCGTTGATCCGAATGGATTTTACTATAATGTGGTTTGTGTTAACGCCGGGGCCTCCAACCGTGGGCCGGGCGGAGACGCTGCTCACTGATCGCGGTGATGCGCAGCGATGCGAGGCTGAAGATGTCAGCTGATATCTGTGATACCCATTATTTATTTTCACAAATAAACCAAAGATATTCAGATTCCAAACCAAGTCGCGGGTAATCTCGAATTACTAAAAAATAATCCGCCGCAGATTTGACCAGTCCATGTGCTTTGGTTCTTGAGCATCTCTTAATCCAAGATGGTCAGGATGGCAACAAGCCCTGAAAATGTTCTTTGTTTTGTTTTGTTTTTTGTTTTCCCAAAAGACAAAATGGTTTATTGATTCTCCGTCTGTGTTTTAAAAAGGATTCTGTCACATTTAGGTTGTCGGTGTCACTACCATTGTCTCCGTCCAGTTATCATGGAGGTTTTGAGAGAACTTTAAAAATGACTGAAAAAAGAACGTAGAGCTAAAGATATAAATAATCAGATCTACTGATTTAAGGAAATACACCCGGCAAACTTTTTAGGTGGATTAAATTTGCTCGATTTGAAATTGTTCAGATAATTTCTAAAGCACCAATGTTGTTAATGTGGCTATATAATAAATCTTTTCATATCCGTTGAGTCTTGGGAGAAGTAATCTTCATTTCCTTGCTCTTATTTTGAAGTGGATGAAGACCAGGCAGCTGTCCTCACCTTTCTCCTCTTTCCCTCCAGTAACTTGATTTAAAACATGAAATGTAAACGAACAAAAATAAAACGTACAGCAGAGATCTAGATGTGAACGTAAATACAAGATCTTAGGTATACCCTAAGTATTCAAAGAGACACAGTTTAGCCTCACTGCCATGAAAAACAATTTCTCTAGAGCTGAAAAAAACAAACAGATTTGAAGGGTTTCAGTTTAAAGCCAAATAAAATAGAACAAATTATTGCTAATTTCAGATTTTAAAGCAAATAGAATAATTTCTCTTTAAATAAAAATATATAGAAGGATGTTAACTGAGTGGTCTGTCTTCCATCTTTCTAGCTGCGTTTATTGGTTAATAGTAAAACCGCATGTCTGTGGAGCTGACGGCTGCAGACCTCTGGTCTAAAACATCCCAGAATATCTCTGAACACAGTCTCAGCTTTTCTCTGCAGCCTCCAACAGGTTTTCTTCCAGGATTGTCCAAAATTTAGCTGCGTCAATCCTTCCATCAACTCTGCTGCAGCAAAGCATCCCCACAGCATGATGCTGCCACCATCATCACAAGTGGAGCATTGGGGCTTATACTCAATTACTTCACTTCATATATTTGTAGAACTGAAAGGGAAAAACAGGAACAGATAAATTTAGGGGAAGAGTTTTAACTAGGAAGAGGAAAATAAGAGTAGAGGTGAGAGGAGCGATACAGTTAATACAACACAACGCTCTATAAATCTGCTATAAACCACTAGCGAGAGAGATGGAAAAAAGACAGAAAGGAAAACAAAAGTGTTGTATAAGTAACAATAAAAAAATACAACATAACTTTTTGCTTCCCTAAAATTCAGAACCATGGACTAAATGATGAACAACTGACCCTCTGAGGGGCTTCTCTGATTATTGCTCTCCTTATGCAGCTCATCTTTTTAGTAAATCATTAATATTAGAAAACAATGCTGATGACTTAAAACAGTGTAGAATTGCTTTGAGTGATACGAACCTGCAAAATATTTCAGCTCACGAGAGTAATTATCAGATTTTTAAAAATGAAGCAGTGAAAAAAACAAAAATATAGCAGATGTCTTTGTCTTTTATTTTATTTTGTAAAAATAACTGGTGGGAAACTTTTTTTTTTTTTTTTACATGTTTTTACCCCCTTATACCTCCACTTTTACTGTTCTAACAATGGAAATTGTTATAAAATAAATACATAAATAAAAACTACCTATGCAAATTTAATTCAGGTTAAAAAGTGAATGAAATAGCAACTGAAAAGGCTTTTAATATCATTAGATATTTGTTCAGTAATTAGTTTTGTTTTAACATGTTTATTTATTCCCAGTCTGTTTTTCTTTTGTGATGGTTCTATTTGCGGATACTGCCCATTTAAATGACCATGCAAGTACCGAGCATGCGCATTGGGCCGTTGTCTTTGCGGGCGCTGTCTCTTTAAATCTCAACGGGCGGGGAACCTACCGAGCATGCGCAGTCTGTCGGATCCAAATGCGTCAAACTTCAGGCGAACTTCGAGAACATCGCGGGATTTTAGGACATGGTGAGAAGTTTTCCGCCTCTTGCTGTAGTTATGATGGGTGTTGAGTTTTTGTTTGGGACCATTGATGAGTTTATGTTGACTTTTTGGAATGTTTACAGCCTTAATTTAAAATCTAATCTCACTTTGACCTTTTTTCTTCTGCGTCTGTGTTTCTCCTCCACGTTGAATAATTTATGGTAAAGATTAGGATTGTAAATAAACATAAATGCAGATTAGCTGCTGTTGCTGGGCAGTTTTGAGGGTGTTTTACCTGGTAACACTGGTTCCACTACTGGTTGTGTCTCCTTCCTGTCTCCTGAATCTTTATTGAGACACTTCCTGTGAACACTTGAGAATAAAGTCAAATATTTCATTATTTATCCCATATATAGAGTTCCGTTTAAACACAGGTTTTCTTCCAGGATTGTCCAAAATTTAGCTGCGTCAATCCTTCCATCAACTCTGCTGCAGCAAAGCATCCCCACAGCATGATGCCGCCATCATCATGTTTCTCTGTGGTAACCAAACACATTGTGATCCGCAGCATTGTTAGTTATTTTTATTAAGGCTTTCTTTCAGACCTTCTCTCTTGTCCGTGCCCTGTCTGGCGGATTTTGCTTTCACAAGTGGAGCATTGGGGCTTATACTCAATTACTTCACTTCATATATTTGTAGGATTGGAATAAACATAAATGCAGATTAGCTGCTGTTGCTGGGCAGTTTTGAGGGTGATTTACTGGTAACACTGGTTCTACTACTGGTTGTGTCTCCTTCCTGTCTCCTGAATCTTTATTGAGACACTTCCTGTGAACACTTGAGAATAAAGTCAAATATTTCATTATTTATTCCATATATAGAGTTCCGTTTAAACACTGATGGCAGAAAATCTATAAATTTGATCAGAATAGTTCATAATAATGGAAGAACCTGGACTGAGCAGATCAAGTTAGATAAACCAAAACATCGAACAGGAGGATGTTGGAGTGCCTGGGGAGAACACATAGCTGCTCAGGGAGAACACCCAGTTAGACCGCATGTGCGAATTCTAACCAAGAGTACCAGGTTAGCAGCTCATAGGTCTAAAGGTCTTCAGACAACCAATGTCTTGACATCCTAAAGTTAAAAAGGAAATGGTTAAATAATTAGTTTCAAACTTGGTTTATGGACAAAATGCTACAAAATTGGAAAATCCAAACAAATGAGTCACTGAGGATGTAGGTCAAAAACAAACCGATGAGGGGGATTAGGATGATATACCAGATACATATTATCACTGTACGCACTATTAGGCCACATATAGTAATTCTGATTATTATAAGGGAGAATAAAAGTCACGTAAATGGTAAATAAGATGGCTGCTAAAGTCACTACCAGGGCCTTTAGGGTCAGTTATTGGGTCATTAACGTAAGTTTATTTAATTGTCAAGTTCTCCTATAAATTGTGCAGCTTCCCCGCTTTAAAGGGACGGTTTTCTCTACACAGACTTTGGCAACTGGCTAAAAACCAGGTAAAAACCTGCCAGGGACCAAGTTCATCAGTTCAAATCACAACACAATCAGTTCAACTATCAATCAGTTGGATGCAGCTGACAGCGTGGCTGTTAATGAGCTAGGCTAACACTACTCCTAACATTATTGATCCAGCAGTCCGGCCTCATCAAACAGTCACAGTTTTACCGGCTGCCTCTCTGTACGTCTGTAGAGTCGTCCGTCTCTGCACAGCTTGATCATCTACGCCAGATCTTTGACAGAGTGACACGCCCGTCTCCTTTTTGTTACCTTGTTACCTATTTACTTGAATTCACAATAGTAATTAAAATCACAATATTTATAAGAGGCATAAATGTCACTTAAGGTCACTTACATGGTAAATAAGACAACTAATAGGGCCATTAAGGTCACCAATAAGGTAATTATAGTCTCTATTTAGGATCACCAATGGGTTAAGGTCACAGGCAAGTCACTGAATTGCGTTCTTCTGGACACGAGTCATCACTTTAATTTATTTGTCATTTATTTTCAGATCTCTACATTTCACTGCTTGGCACAAGTCTAGAGTTTAGAGAGTTTTCTGAAACTTTTCTCAGTTTTTTTAAATAATTTTTTGTCATTTTATTATTTCACATGTAGGCTGATAAAAGCCAATATTTGTTTTCTGGCTGATATCGGACTGATATCCGATATCGACATCGACTCGGGGAACCCCTGTAGTATCGTCACCGATTATCGGTTTTACTTTTGCTATTTTATTGTTTATTTTGTTGTTTCTTTCTTTTTGAATGTTCCACACTTTGGTCGCTGCTCCTCTGCGTTTATAATGATTTAAATAAATTTGGCCTATTGTGATGGAGTAATTTCTCATTGGTTAATCTGTAACCTTTCCTCTAAATTACTCTTTTTGTTTCAATGTTTGTCCTCCAGAGCAAAGATGAACGAGGACGCATTTGAAGTCCCAGAGAGAAACGAGTACCGCTACCTGGTGCAGGATGACGAGGACGAGGAGGTGCAGTACGTCCGTCACCGGCACTACGTCAGCCCCTTCCTGGTTCTGTCCAAACGCTGCATCTTCCTCATCGGCCTCGGTGTGCTCGGCCTGATCGCGCTCGCCGCCTACCTGGGCTACAAGGCGCAGACTCTGCCGCCGGGAGTCGCCCAGGTGTTGACCGGCTGCGGAGAACTCAGAGGAAAATACGTGAGTGTGGAGAGAAAAAGGATTTAAAGAGATAATTTAGGGAAGAAACATGTTGAGGGAATCTGTTGTACATGTACGGCGATCCAGTAGGGGGCACATTTCCACTGACGCGCTATTAAAGGAGCTTATTTTAGTGCAACCGCTAACTTTGACAACATATATCTCTTGTCCTTAATTATTTTTTCCCGGATAAATTTCTGGGTTGTTTTGTAAACTGGCTGTTGAATAATGTTTAGCATCTATGCTAAAGTTTTGTTTACTGACTGTTAGGATTTTTTAAAGAAGTTAGACGTTGATATCCATGCTCTTATTTTGAAGTAGTAATTAGGTGGTGAATATGGGCAGGTTAGCATTAGCTAATGTCCTCTAGGGGTTAAAGCACTGATAGTAAACAGCGTTTAGTTTAGCGGTGCTGGGATCTCCGTCCTGAACGATGGAAAATAACAAATCAGTCGTTTGATTGAAAAATCTTACGTTGTGCAGAAAGCAGATCTCATCTAAAACATCCTTAACAAATAAAAGGAAACATTTGAAGCAGATGTCAGCACAAATATCTGAATATCCTAATTTCACTTCTCACGGCCAAGTTTCATTTCCCTTTTTAAGTTTTAATCCTGGAAATGTCCTTAAACCCCAGAGAATAGCGAGTTTTTTAATTGTCTGAGGAGGTTTCAGGTCCAAGTCCATCACTGCACCCACATTTCAGGCCTGATCAGTAAATCCTGAAGCTTTCTGCTGACTCTGCTTTAGCTGAAGACATTTTTGGCATTTATTTGTTCTAAGCATCTGTTCGAAGCTTGAATGGGTACCAAACAAGGTTGAACTAGGATGGTAAGAGAAATTAAAACAGAGTTTAATTATGTGGTAAATATGAGCAGGTTAGCATTAGCTAATGTCCTTTAGGGGCTAAAGCACTGATCGTAAACGGCTAACAGTTACAAACGTTAGACGCTGATGTTCATGCTCTTATTTCGAAGGAGTAGCATCAATCTTTGTGTTGCAGGAAAACGGCGCCTACTCCTTTAAGGGCATCCGCTATGCTGCTCCACCGGTGGGTAAACTTCGCTGGGCTCCTCCAACTGACCCGGTGTGTAATCACGGCGTGACAGACGCCACCCGCTTCCGCAGCGCGTGCGCCCAGGTGCGGCCCATGTCGAGCGCAGGGACGGCGATGGGCCAGGAGGACTGCCTGTTCGTCAACGTGTGGACGCCCTCGCTGCGGCCGGACGCCGCGCTGCCCGTCGTCGTCTGGATCCACGGCGGCTCGCTGCAGATGCTCAGCGGCGGCGAGCCGGGCTATTCACCCACCGAGACGCTCGCCGCTGACACTCGGGTGGTTTACGTCAGCTTCAACTACAGACTCAACGCTTTTGGCTTCCTGGCTTTGGAGGTGTTGAGGGAAGGTTCTCCGAGAAACACGTCAGGTTAGTCGTGGCTCCCCAACAGAACCCCAGTTTAGCCCTGATAAGCTGCCGCTGGTCTACAAGGTCTCGTCGGAGCGCTTCCATGAGCTCGACTTTGACTAGACCACTGTAGGAACCTCGAGTCTTTTGTCTCCAAGCTGTTCTGTCGTAGATCCGCCGCAGTTTGGGCCAATCTCCATCTGGTGGAGTTTTCTCCAGGGGGGATTTAGCAAGTAAATGTATACTAAGGTATCACACCGGTTTATTTGCATTAATAAAAACAAAAACAGAGTAAAAACATAATTTTATGTACAGTTTTACTTTTCAATCAATCAAACATACTTTATGATAAATCAAAATAATATCTTATTTATTGAATATAAATACTACAAATAATCCTTTTAAAACTACAATGATAGAAATATTATTTTATTTATTTACTTAAATAAAGTAAAAAATAATCAGAAGTAATAAAAATATTGTATTTATTTAATATAAATAAATGAAGTAAAAACTAAAAAGAATTCCTCAAAACTAAAATGATAGAAATATTATTAAATTTATTTAATAGTAATAAAATAAAAAAAATTTTAATATACATATATTATTAAATAAATAACAAAATGTAAAGTTTTACAAACAAATAAAGTTTTTCAAAAAATATTACAAAATAAAAATAATTATAAACAAAATAGTAAAAATAATATTTTATTTATTTTAAATAAATACAGTAAAATAAATAAAAATAGTACTTAACCCTCTACGGTACGCATAAGATGCCAGTTGGGGAAAGAATGATGTTTTTTTGACCTAAATTAGACCAAGTAAATATAATAAAGAGACTTAGTTTTTGTTTCTAATGAGAGTGTTTGGTTTATTATTGGAAAAACTTAATTTAGTGATTCCGGCTACAGTCTAAACTGTTTAAACAGCGTCACCAGTTATTATTGGAACTTATTTGAGAGTAAAAAACATCCGTCCATCATCCAGCTAGCTTATCCGTGTGGGTTCTCTCTCCAGCTCACAATGGGCGAGAGGCAGGGGCATCGTCACTACATCCTTATTCATCCTCACTACCATCTACAATAAGCAACACTTCAGCTTCATTCTGTAAATGGAAAAAAAGAGGATCAAATGGCGTCGTGTGGAATACGGAACGGACAAAATTTATTATTATAACAGCCTCTAGAAAGTCAACATAGTACCATACAGGGTTAAAAATAAATAAAAATCATATTTCATTCATTAAATATAAATCAATAAAGCAAAAAAATAAAAATCATTGATAAAAATAATACTTTGTTTATTTTAAAAAAATCAAGTTAAAAAATAAAAATAACACCTAAAAATAAAATAATAAAAATATTTAATTCATTTAATATAAATCAATAAAGTAAAAAATAAAAATAATTGATAAAGATGATACTTAAAAATAGAATCAAGAAGAATCAAGAATCAGTTTATTTATATAGCGGCAATTTACAACAGGTGTCGTCTCAAGGCACTTTACAGAAAATCTATTAAAATCAAAGATGCATCAAAACAAATCAATTTTAAAAAGTTTCCAATCTAAGGAACCCCAGCAGATTCATGGAGTCATTGACTTGCAGCATTCACTCCTCTGGAATCAGCAGACAGAAACAATGGCTTGTGTTGTCGTTGACTTTACAGCAATCCCTCATACTGAGCATGCATGTAGCGACAGTGGAGAGGAAAAACTCCCCTTTAACAGGAAGAAA
>JAVLVB010000374.1:4059068-4069973 GCA_032876305.1 Orestias chungarensis
ATCCATCCATCCATCCATCCATCCATCCATCTGTCCATCCATCCATCCATCTGTCCATCCATCTATTCTTTCATCCATCCATCATGTCTTAAGTTGTCTTCAGACGGGTCTTTTGTGAGCCTCTGATTGGTTGATGCTGATAAAAAAATGACATCAGAAGCTTCCCATTAGGAAACTACTTATAAAGTATCAGACTGAAGTGCTTGAAGAGAGTTTGAAGGTTTCATTTATTCTAAAATTTCCAGATTTCTGATAGTCTGGTTCTTTCATTGGACAACTTGGAGCAGGCGCCATTAATCAGCTCAGCAGATAGAAATCAGCCTTTTTGCTGCTCCAGATCCACTCAAAGTTGGAGTATTTTTACTTCTCTTGCTTTCATGACGCTGACATCATCCCTCTGGTGTTCAGAGTCCCAGCTTAAGCCAACCGCCTCCTCCTCCTCCTCTTCATCAGTGAGAGCAGGCGGCTGATTGGCTGCCGTCCAGCAGCGCAGCAGTGTTGTAATGCAGAAAAGAGTGAGAAGCCTCTCCTGCTGGCTGCTGACATTTTCTCTCTCTGTAATGTAAACACTTCAACCAGGGAGGATTGTTCTGAACTCCGTTCTGGTTCCAGCAGATTCTGATCTCAGTTTGGCTTACTTTGATATCACGCTCTTTATAACATCTGGATTTTAGTTTTACTACGTCCTTTTCTTTAACCTCATTGTTTTTCTTAATTTCTTCCTGTTTTGGCTTTTGTATATGCACATTATAAAATATATAAAAATAAATTATTATTGATTTAAAGATTAAAGTCATGTTTTAAAAAATATGTCTTAATGTGTTTAAAACAAGTCAGTAAAGGTTTGAAATGTATTTAATTGTAAACATAAATTTAATTAATTAAATACGTTAAAAAAACGGTTTTCTCTACTACAAATATACATTTGTGCACAATTTATTCACAGCAAATTTCAGGAACCAAAATATTTTTCATTTGAAACATAAAATGATAGAAATGAAGTTTCCAGTACTAATTATAATTCATCCTTTAAATATGACCTGTTAAAGATAATATTTGATAAACCAGATGTATTTTCTGTCCCGTTGAATTTAAACCCCGTCTAATTTTCAGTGTTTCATTGAACTGTGAACTGTCGTCATTTTTTTTATTACATGGAAGCAATCGCTGCCACCCTGTGGTAGTTTTAGCTTTGTGGCATCATAAATGCTGGTTAAAAATGCAGCTCCTTATTTCAGCAGTAAATATTTTGATCCACTGTGCCTCAACAGTTAATAGAGTTAAAACCTGAGAACAAGGAGGCTAACAAACACGGCGCTGCTGCAGCAGATCTAGCTGCAGGAATCAGTCAGAATTCAAGCAAACGCCTGCAAGAAGCTCATGTTGAGAAGGCCAAACCATCTAAGCCAGTTCATAAGGTTTAAAAAGCAATTCTAAAAGATAACGAGGGACTGAGAGGGAAAAACAATATTTGAGGGATGCTAACTGATCTAAAACCGGAAATGTTTGTTCTGATTTTGTGTTTCCAGTAAAGTTCAGAGATGTGGTTAAATGTGGTAAAGCTTGGTTATGTTCTGTTTATACGGCGAATGCAAAGATGAGGCTTAAAATGTAGATGTTCACTCTCTACAGTTTCGTTAGCATTAGACTGCTTTGGTTTTTTTGCTTTGGTGGATGAGTAGTCAATTATAAATCATATAAATTATCATCTCCCCAATGAGGTGCCTTTGTTTCTGAAAGATCTCTTTTTTCTCTCTTTCAAAACTTTATTAAATCTTTACTACGTCAATATCCAGTCCTAATTCAGACACAAATCCAACAGTTTTCAAAGCATCTGATGTGTCACATCGTGTTTTATATGACTTTTATGTCATTAACGTGAGAGAATCATCATAATTGTGCAGCAGAAGAAGCCAGGCGTGGTAAATCTGTGCATAAACAATGTGTGAAGCAAGCAGTGCCGAGTTTATTGTCTTTTTTTTTCTCAGCTTCCTTTATCTTGTTCTGATCTTGTGACGATACCAGGACTTTAAAATCGATTCAGATCCATTTTCTCTTCCGTTAATATTGCGCTGCTATGTGACTCACCATGTCCTGTTTCACATTCAAACTGATGTGTCATGGTACCGTGGCTACAGACTTGCTGTGAGAGTTTGTCGATTCTGTTGTTAGAGGTATTCGTTTTTCATGAATTTATGTGGAAATACCTTTGGAAACTTTCTTTCTTTTTGTGTAAATATCCTACTTTTCCAACAGTTTGAGCACATGAGTCATTGAACATGTAAGTTAGGGTTGGTTCCTGAGGCTTTGTGTGAAATTGTTTGGTCCCAAAGGCCTATTAGGCCAATGATTAACCATAAACCCCTGAAAATGTTTCTTTTTGTTTTTTTCTTAGTATAGATAGGATTCATTTTAATTGACATTCCTTGGACTTTTGTTTGATTGAATATGAGCAACAAATCAGACGATCCTAGCAGCAGCCATCTTGAAATATGTTTCTGAGTACTAAATTGGACTTTTTGTAGATCTCAGCTTAAACTGTTCTGCTAAGAAAATGTATATTTTTAAACCAGATCAAACTTTTAGTGAAATCAACACCCTGATTGTAGTTTTGACATAAAACCTTCTGTGTTTCCAGGGCAGGCAGGGCGGCGTGGAGATCGATCCCTGGGAAGACGCTGATTACAGTGTCTACAAAGCCATCGACCGCTTCGGTTTCATGCAGTAAGTTGCAGCATTATTGGCCACCTGGTGGCGCCTTGACGCCATCCCTGTTGGTTTTTGCCCAACACTTTGTCTTTACCCTCTAGTGAGAATGAGTTGCCGGAGCCGACTGTTCAAGAGGAGAAGGTAAAGGTGGAGAACATCTCAAAGGTCTGAAATCAAACATCATTTGATGTTTTTTTCACCTTCGTCCGTTGCTTTTACAGCGGAAGCAGCTGGAGGTGGAGAGATCGGAGAAATGGTTAAAGATGGTGAATAAATGGGACAAATACAAGAAGAGTGACAAGGTGAGAACCAAGGTTTGGTGCACTGAAAACAAAATGAGCCGAAACAACGAGAGTCTGAACTCAGTTTGTACTTCATTTAAATTAAAGTTCATACATTTGCTGAGTCATGACTTGAAAGGCTCTCTTGGTTCCATCAGGATGTAGCTTCGTGCAGAACCACCAATAAACCAGTACTGAACCAGTATGTTCTGGTTTCCACAAGCCCAACAAACCCTGAAAATATGTCACGTCAAACATGTCAAATTAATTTGTGACGTCGTTGGCACATTTTCAACATGTAAAAAAATGTTTTAAATACCTGATGCTATTTTTTTTATTATTCTAGTTATGGTTTAAAAACCTTCTTGGCGTTTTGAATTGAACAAATGTCATTTTTTAGCATTAGCAAGCCAGCAATGAAGCAATGTGTAAAGCGTCAGCTAGCCACTTAATTGGTACGCTCATGGCAGTTTGAGCTGAGTCTTCTCCCATTGGCTATTTTTTCGTATTGTTTTTATTCTATTAAATGAAAGGTGATACATTCGCTGTGTCATGTCTTGATAGGCTTGGTGGAAGGCTTGTTGTGATTTTGAGCATTATCATACAGGAGCTGTACCTTCAATACCTGTATAGAATAGAATTCAACCCAATGTCTTTCTGCTTCATTTGTACGTGTGTATAAATATATATATATAAACATCTGATTGTGGACACAAAAACAAGTACCTGTCTGCTTGTGCACAGATCAGGCCTTAACATTTGGGTCACGTGTTTGTGATGGCGCTGCATCCTGTCTCTGTGGCGCTACCTCGCTCACGTTAGTCTGCATTTCCCCTCCAATGGGCTTCGCGCTCTCCATTCTCACATGGAACGAGTTAGCCAATGTCGAACCGGCTCACACTGGACCGAGGCTATCCACGCCCGAGCTCACAATGGAATTCGGCCAATCACCGTGAAGCCGGCGCAACCATCCCCTCCCCATCTTCACAAAAAAAAAAATCAAAGGAAACAACTTTACCATTTTGTTTTCGTTTAAAAATATCCGTTGGAGGAATATAAATGTTAGTTGTCGCTAAGCAAACCTACCGGAGGGATTTTTCCTCGAGCCGTTATCTCTACTAACCTAAGAAGCAATCTTACAGTAAGTATCCATTTATATTTTGTGTTATATTATTCCGTTCAAACTATTTTTTTGTGTAGTTTCACATCAGCTAAAAAGTAATATACCATAGATTGAATAAAATAGTGGTATTATGATATCACGCTCTGTGAAGAAACTAATGTCACATTTACTGTATAGTACAGTAGTAACATGGAGAGATAGAACTGGAAGCTATGGTTTTAATTTTTAATTGTTGATAGATAGATATATAGATAGATAGATAGATAGATAGATAGATAGATAGATAGATAGATAGATAGATAGATGTGTGTGTGTGTGTGTGTGTGTGTGTGTATCTATATATGATGATCTTGATATATATATATGTATATATATATATATATATATATATATATTAGGATAAACAAGGTATTTTTGAATTTGAATAGAGTGCATCAACATCATTAATAATAATTTATAATGTTTGATTTCTACTTATTTCTAATGTTATCCTCAGATGAGCACCAAGTCAAAGTCACGTAAAGGTATGGGAGATGAGGAGTGGATCGTAAGGCTTACAGCATTTGCCACCAATGGAGTTTGGCCTTCAAATGCCGGAAATAGACCAGCCCTGAGGCAGAAGAAACGGCATGATCTCTATCGGAAGGTAAAATGAGGCCACTGTAAAAAAAAAAAAGAAAAAAAGACAGGAGTAATTCCCATTAAAAAGATCATGCTATTCTGTTTCAGATAGAAAAATGCTCCATGCAAACACGAGGTCAGACCACACTTTTTGGAGTGTCTATGACCCGTGACTGTGGCTTTCACTCTGCTTAGGTAAACTGGTGTAAAGTAAATCTGATTACAGTCACTTATTGGACATTTTACAGCTATGTGTTGTCTTTTACATTTCTGGTGAATTATGGCTTTTATACTTAGAATATATGGTTTTGCAGCCTTTAATACAGCCTCCTCCTTTTCCTGTGACCCAACACTCTATGGCTTCACCATCTGCATCTGCTGATTCAGCTCCAGCCCCACGGTCCTTCTTGAGGTCCCCTCCATCTTTGTCAATGGTAATTGTCTTTGTTTCCCTGCTAAATACTTCTCATGATTAACTTTGCCTTGTGAAACAAAATCATAGGGGTTTTTCGAACAACCCATTTTTAAACTTATTTGGATGGTGTGATTCATATCGAATTACTTTACATGAGTGTGCATTTATCATTTCAGTTCACTAAATCCCATTTTGGTGGGTCTCTTTCGGATTCCATGAAGCCCAACTTTGTAGGTGCCAAAAACACCCATCCTGTCTCCATCCTCTGTGAGGACCCCTGTGCCATCTCCATCCTCTGAGTGGAGCCCAACACAAGCAAAAAGTGCGGGCAGTTTGCAATTGCTCATACAGGGCACAGCCGATATAGCGGGAAATTTATTGTCCCCCTGTTGAAACTGTCAGTAAAGAGCAGTGGCTTGAACAAGTAAAAAAAAAAAATAACCCCTTTAAAGTCAATTGTCCAAAATTTGTTGTTCTTTTTTGTATAAAGTTATAGTTATCGTGTATATAGTTACAAAACTTTACTCACTTTAAGTGATGATTGAACATTTTTTTGTAGTATGGTTGTTGTAGTAGTTTTTTTGTTGTTGGATTGTGTAAAAGTGTTTAAAATCATAAATGCTGGAAGTTAAAAATAGTTGAATTCACTGTCTTGTCATTGTTGACAAATAAATATTTGGTTCTTTAAAAACAGATAAGGTCTATGGTCTGTTGTTGTGAATACATATGAGCTGTTATTGATTCTGAAATATTAACATTATGTATAAACTAGGAATAATTTATCACTCAGAAAGTGCTTCAGGAAATAGACATACATTTTAAAAAAAAAGTATTTTGAGCTGCTATTTTGCTGTAACAATGTCTAGTGTATCAAGTATATGGTATAATGGGAAAATCTGAAAAGCTGTTAATCAATAAAGCCTCCCCCCACCCAAAGCAGACTATTGTTCCAATCGGTTAGCGCATTTGGCTGTTGACCGAAAGGTTGGTGGTTCAAGCCTATCCAGGGATGGAAACTTTTGACAAAGTGGCAGTTTTACTCAACTGCCTACATTTACATTTCTGCATTTATTAGACGCTTTTATCCAAAGTGACTTACAAAAAGAGGGTTTAACATTGAACTACGACGCAATTTATCTGCGATTTAACATTAGTGATGACACTCATTTACAGCACTTAGGTAAACACAGAAAGCCCAGGTTCCAAACACTGAGTGCTAACTAAATCTGACGTTTAGCAGTGTCTACACCATGTTTAAGACAATCCAGACTGTTTTCTTGTGTTGTTACAAGATGGTGGAATGACCGACCAAGCGCCGCAAGAACAATAGCGTCCCTTTCTGTCTTCAAGAAACTCTTGTAGACCCACATCTTCAAAAAGCTTCTCCTATCCCAACTCTTACTCAGACCTCTATACTCCTCTACTACTTTTTCTGTACTTCCCTCTATCTCTTCACTGTCACCGCTGACTCTTACTAGGGATTTTCTTTTAAATTGTTTATGGTCGGATAGATAACTTTAACATTATGTCTACAATGTAAGTCGTTTTGGATAACTTTGCACAATACTTACTGATGTTTAGACCATAGGTGAGGTGCTGCTAATTCCAGTACCATGATTGGCTGCCACCATAACAACACTCTGAGATTTTTGTGGAGGTTTTTCGCATTTTAAAACTCCTCCACAAGTTGTCAAAGCCGCTGTATCATGGTCGGTGTTCATCTTAAGTGATGATACGTTCTACATTGAGGAATATTTTATGTGCTGTAACATTCAAAACCAATCGAAATTTGGCAGAAAAAAGTTAATACTTAAATATTTAGAACTAGTTCTTACAACACGCCTTTTTTATGAGGGGGAAAAGTCTTAAAAAAACAAATTCTAACATTTCCACGTTCATCTGTGTGAAACTCCCTGAATATGTTTCTGATGTGACATCTTCAGCGTTGTTCTTGTGAAAACCGAGCGCCTACTTGTGACTCATACACTCTGTTAGCCTTGACTTGTTCTGCGTTTACGTCTCCCACCTCCACCCTGCTGTCAGATGGAGAAACGTGTCTACAAAGGCATCCCTCTACAGCTCAGAGGTCGGGCCTGGACGTTGATGCTGGGCGTGGAGAGGACCAAGAGGGAGAATGAGGGCAAATATGAGGTATCATCTACACAATTCTCAGTTTACATTTCTCAGTTTTATCACTAGACCGATTCTGTTTTGTCTGTTTTTTCCTCAGAAAATGAAGGAACAGGCCCGACTGTGTTCCTCAGAGATAAAACAGATCGACCTGGACATTAACAGGACCTTTCGAAAGCATGTCATGTTCATGGACCGCTTCGGGGTCAAGTAGGTTTTATTATTACCTGAAGACATTTTTCCTCCAAACAAATGTAAGAACGATGAGTTTCTATTAACCTCTTCCACCCTTCCTGTTGCCAGACATCACTCACAGAGAACATAGCTTATTTTCTCTGTAATGATTAAACTTGAGTCACTTTATTTTATCAGATTGGTGGCGTCTGCTTGTAACTGTTTAAGGTTCTAAAATGAGAAAATAGAACACATCTTACCAAGTTAGTTTATTTTCTGCTGCAAAAAATCTTTAAATATAACTAACTTTAAAGTAAATTTGCAGTAGGAAATAAAAGCTTGTTTTAAATTAATAATGCTTGAATATTGATTAGAAAGTACAAACAAGTAGAAACAACTTGTGGAAACAAATCTGCCAATTGATTATTTTTTTCGATTAATATTCAATAATTACTGCCTTAAAGAAACATATTGCAGCAGTAATAAGAAAGTTTTTTACTGCGCCTGAAAGGCCACACAGCAAGAAAGGACTAATTTCAAAAGCAGTATGTACATAAAAAAATAATCCAGGCCGGGATTCAAATCCTGGACTAAAGTTCTTCCCACTGCTCCACTGTCTCATCTTATATGAGATTTATTAATAACTAGTATTGATATATTTTTATTTTATCAGAGCGAACAGCTTCTCTGATGTCAACTCTTGTTCTCTCCTCCTCAGGCAGCAGTCTCTCTTCCACGTCCTCTCTGCATATTCAGTTTACAACTCTGTAAGTAGCTGCTTATCCCCTTCAGCTTTGCTCAGTTTAACCGATAATAATCCTTCTTGGATCTGACAAGGGTGCAGCTTTCCCCTTATTAGCCGTAGCAGCCTGCTGACATTACATTTTGCCTCTCTCTGATAAATAAATTGATTTTCCGTGGCAAACATCTCCTGTTTTGCTCTGTTAATCAGCAGCTGCAGATTGCCTGGGCTCTAAAACTGTTTTCTCTTTCTCTGTGTTTTACTCTGGGGCTGAAAGGTTAAAAAAAAAACAGAGACGATGTCTTTATAGTTTATTTCGAAATGCTTCGGTGGTTTAGATGACCCCAAGCTGAACCAGAAGCCGAACGCAGCCAGAGTTACGATCCTGCAGAAACGGAGAAGTCGGGAAGTGAAGGTTTCTTGGTGGTCTGTGTGTCTCCTGTAGGAGGTGAGCTACTGCCAGGGAATGAGTCAGATCGCCGCCTTGCTGCTGATGTTCATGAACGAGGAAGACGCCTTCTGGGCCCTGTCACTGCTGCTGACAGACGAAAGGCATGCTATGCACGGTGAGACGAGGAATACCAAAGGGCAGGTCGCTGACCCTACGACCTCTGTAGCCTAAGGATTCTTCAGTCTCCTCTGCTTGCTGTCATGGTTTTGTGTTAAAGATAACATTTCAGGATTTTTAGACATTTGCAGTTGTGTTCAGGCTTGTAGTTCCTTGTAGTTATGAACATGTCTGACTAAGAAGTAAAGAGGATAACTACAGTGGCTGAGAAGGGCAATTACAACAAAACAAGACCCTACACAATGACAAAAGACACTACAGGACGACAAAAGACACTACATAACAACAAAAGACACTACATAACAACAAAAGACAGTACAAAACAACAAAAGAAACTACATGACAACAAAAGACACTACACACCAACAAAATACACTACAGGAAAACAAAAGACACTACAGGACAACAAAAGACACTACATAACAACAAAAGACAGTACAAAACAACAAAAGACACTACATGACAAAAAAAGACACTACACAACAACAAAAGACACTACAGGACAACAAAAGACACTACACGACGACAAAAGACACTACATAACAACATAAGACACTACATGGCAACAAAAGACACTACACACCAACAAAAGACAATACAGGACAACAAAAGACACTACATAACAACAAAAGACAGTACAAAACAAAAAAAGACACTACATGACAAAAAAACTCACTATACAACAACAAAAGACATTACACGAACGACAAAGGACACTACACAACGACAAAAGTCATTACATGTACGACAAAAGACCCTACAAAATGACAAAAGACAATATACAATGACAAAATACACTACAAAATGACAAAAGACTCTACAAAAAAAACAAAAGACAGTATACAAACAACAAAAGACACTAAACAACGATAAAAGACATTACACAACGACAAAATACACTACAAAATGACAAAAGACACTAAACGACGACAAAAGACATTACACAATCATAAAAGACACTACACAATAACAAAAAACCCTACACAACAAAAACAGACATTACATACCAACAACAGACACTACAGGACAACAAAAGACAGTATACGACGACAAAAGACACTACATAACAACAAAAGGCACTACACAACAACAAAAGACACTACACACCAACAAAAAACACTACAGGACAACAAAAGACACTACAGGACAAAAAAAGACACTACACAATGACAAAAGACACTACACAACGACAAAAGACACTACATAACAACAAAAGACACTACACAACAACAAAAGACACTACAGGACAACAAAAGACACTACATAACAACAAAAGACACTACACACCAATAAAAAACACTACAGGACAACAAAAGACACTACAGGACAAAAAAAGACACTACACACCAATAAAAAACACTACAGGATAACAAAAGACAATACAGGACAAAAAAAGACACTGCACGATGACAAAAGACACTAAACAACGACAAAAGACACTACATAACAACAAAAGACACTACACAACAACAAAGGACACTACACAATAACAAACGACACTGCACAACAACAAAAGACATTACCCTGGCTGAATGCAGAGGCACGTTCTCTGCTGAAAGCCAGGGATGCTGCGTTTAGGTCTGGTGACTCACAAGAGCTCAGGAGGGCAAGAAGAGAGCTGACTGCAGGAGTTAAGAGGGCAAAACCTGCATTTGCTCAGAAAATCCAGGGACACTTTTCCTCCCAGGATCCACAGAGCATGTGGAAGGGCATCAAGTGCATGACAGGCTACAAACCTAAAACTGCACAATGCCCCAAAGACCCCTCCCTGCCTGAGGCTCTCAACCAATTCTACGCCCGGTTTGACAACCGTGACACCCTCCCCAGCACCAGAATAACAACTCCACCAGGAGAAGAGCCCATCAGCGTGACTCCAGCAGAAGTAAGGTGGACGCTGAGGAGGATCAACCCCCGGAAAGCTGCTGGCCCGGACAACATCCCCTGACGGGTGCTGAGAGAGTGCGCGGACCAGCTCTCAGACGTGCTGGCGGACATCTTCAACGCCTCCCTCATCCAGGCAGCTGTCCCCACCTGCATGAAGACCGCCACCATCATCCCGGTCCCAAAGAGCTCCGCAGCGACAGGTCTGAATGACTATCGGCCAGTAGCCCTCACACCGATAGTCACAAAGTGCCTCGAGAG
>JAVLVB010000374.1:4074094-4089185 GCA_032876305.1 Orestias chungarensis
AAACAACAAAACACACTACACAGACAACAAAAGATACTAAACAACAACAAAAGACACTACAGGAAAACAAAAGACACTTCATAACAACAAAAGACACTACATTACAACAAAAGACACTACACACCAATAAAAAACACTACAGGACGACAAAAGACACTACATAACAACAAAAGACACTACATAACAACAAAATACACTATTCGACGGCAAAAGACATTACACAATGACAAAAGACACTACACAATGACAAAAAACCCTACATGACAACAAAAGACACTACAGGACAACAAAAGACACTACAGGACAACAAAAGACACTACACGGCGACAAAAGACACAACATAACAACAAAAGACAGTACACAACAACAAAAGACACTACATAACAACAAAAGACACTACATAACAACAAAATACACTACTCGACGGCAAAAGACATTACACAACAACAAAAGACACTACATGACAACAAAAGACCCTACCCAGCAACAAAAAACACTACAGGACAACAAAAGACACTACAGGGAAAAAAAAGACACTACAGGAAAACAAAAGACACTACACATTGACAAAAGACACTACATAACAACAAAAAACACTACACAACAACAAAAGACACTACAAAACGACAAAAGACAATACACAACAACAAAAGACATTACACGAACGACAAAGGACACTACAAAACGACAAAAGACATTACACGAACGTCAAAAGACACTACAAAATGACAAAAGACTCTACAAAACAACAAAAGACACTAAACAAACAACAAAAGACACTACACAAACAACAAAAGACACTAAACGGCGATAAAAGACATTACACAACGACAACATGCACTACAAAATGACAAAAGACTCTACAAAACAATAAAAGACACTAAACAAACAACAAAAGGCACTACACAAACAACAAAAGACACTTAACGACGACAAAAGACATTACACAACGACAAAATACACTACAAAATGACAAAAGACTCTACAAAACAACAAAAGACACTACACAAACAACAAAAGACACTAAACGACGACAAAAGACATTACACATCAACAAAATACACTACAAAACAACAAAAGACACTAAACAAACAACAAAGAACACTAAACGACAACAAAAGACATTACACGAAGTCAAAAGACACTACACGACGAAAAAAGACACACCTTCAAAATGGTTTCTTGTGTAAAATATGTATTTTCCAATATGTATATATATGTGTGTACAAATTATCAAATAATAAAATAAAAAAGTAGTCATTTTAAATCCTGCTCCTGCAATTTAACCAAATTTAACACCAAGTGTAATTCTATAACTTATAAAACCTAAACAATATTTAACTTATAATGAAGAATTCATATGTGTAAATCCATTCAAATTAATTAAAACTAACATAATTCAAACAACAAAATAAAACAAAACTATAATAAAAAATCCAAAACTGAATTTAAAAGTTTTAAATGATCAACAAGGCATATCAAAACAGGAAGAAAGAAAGCTAAAGCTAGCACACATTTAATAGGAACAAAAATCATTTAAGGTAGATAGCTATAATTTTCACACTTAGTTTTGTTAAGGAATGAAAAGCTAATAAAGTTTGAATTTAAATGGATTTTTTGGTTGCTTGTAAGCTATAATTTGGTTCTATGTAACACATCTTTAAGTAACACAAAAATAGTTTCAGTGAAACAATATTTATGATTCTGTGTGAAACAAATGGCTGATGGTTCATTATCACTCCTTTTATGGTTGTGCACATTCCCTTTTACAACTGTCCATCGTCTGCCATAAGAAATGCACTTGAATTTGTCATTTAGAGTAATAAAGCCAAACTAAATCTCTGCCCTCTGTTATCTAGGTTTGTTTGTTCCTGGGTTCCCTAAGCTGCATCGATTCCAGGCCCATCATGATCAGATCCTTTCTAAACTCCTCCCCAAGCTGAAGAAACACATGGTGAGACCACAGCGTTGTGTCAGAGGCGTCTGGGGACCGTGAAGCTGAAAACGATGACACAGTTCATCAGCTGTACATGTTTCTGTCCTGCAGGACCGGGAGCAGATGTCTGCGGGGATCTATAGCACCAAATGGTTCATGCAGTGTTTTATCGACAGGGTAAGGGGGCCTGTTAGGACCAGTCTTAAGGTTTGCCCGAGTGGGTTCATCTTGATTTGTTGCCAGCTTGCATCACAGAGAGCTATTCGCTCAGCAGACATGGATCTAATTAGATGAAGAGGCTTGAAGGGTTTCCTGTACTTTCAGAGTTTTCATGCACGCATTTTTTGAATGAAAGTTATAAATTGCTTGGTAAATGATTGATTAAGATCAGATTTGTAATCTTATCGAAGATTAACTCAAAACCTGATGGAGAAACCTTTCTGTTTACTCCGTTTTCTCTTGCTGGCCTCCAGGTTTTTCGTACATCTAAGGTGTGATTTTGACCCGTTGCTCTCTATAGAAGCTCTCTAAATCTTTGGAGCAATATTTGTTCCAGTACTATGGCAAGCATATAACCTATTTTAAAATTAAACTTTCTCAATAAGACACAAATAATTTAAGAGTAATTTACATAATTTAACTGCTGTATGCAGTAGCTGGTCTGATCTTTATGCACTTGGATTAAAATTATTATTTTTTTTTTATTTCCTTAGTACGGTGGCTCGGAAGTGTCACAGCAAACAAAAGCCACAACAATAATAAATGAAACTCACTGCGCCTTAAATCAAAGGCCACAACACCCCAAAATAGTACAAAAGTACAACGGAAGTTAGCCGCAACGGAAGTGACGTAGCAGGAAGTAGGTCTTTTACAAGATCTATTGCTACCTCGAACCATAGATACCCTTAATAAAGCTAGATGACTCACCCCGCGCTGCCAACCAATGGAGTCGAACGTCCGTACTGGCGGCCATCTTGCTACAATCAACTCCCTCACTCATACAGTAGACTGTAATACAGTACTGAATGTTTTTTTTTAAAAGCCCAAACTTGCCTAAGTTTTACCCCCTTTTCAAAGGGGTTGGTTTGTTATAAACACCAGAGGTGTAGTTACGGCACTGCATAATTATGAATAATTATAACCATAGGGCTTTCATATGAAAATAGCAAACACAAGGAATTATTGTTAAATCAAATGGGTTACCAAAACTCCAATGTTAAGAATGGCAAAAGGACATGTATAATAAATATTTACATAATATTATACATAATATATGATGTAACCTATTATAATGAATATCACTTTTTCTAAATTTGAACCGCAATAATAGTAAAATAATAGAAACTTTAAGCAACATAATAATATAAACAGCAATAATAGTAACATCTATCTCTCTATACATCTATCTATTGTTATCAATTGTTAGCTACAAGATATTGCTACAACCAAGAAGAATTAGGATTCAGTTTATTTATATAGCGCCAATTTACAACAGATGTCGTCTCAAGGCACTTTACAAGAAAATCAATTAAAATCATAAATACATCATAAACAAATCAGTTTGAAAAAGTTTCCAATCTAAGGAACCCCAGCAGATTCATGGAGTCATTGACTTGCAGCATTCACTCCTCTGGAATCAGCAGACAGAAACAATGGCTTGTGTTGTCGTTGACTTTACAGAAATCCCTCATACTGAGCATGCATGTAGCGACAGTGGAGAGGAAAAACTCCCCTTTAACAGGAAGAAACCTCCAGCAGAACCTGGATCAGTACAAGCAGCCGTCTGCCACGACTAACTGGAGGTTTGAAGAGACAGAAAACAACAGAGTTTATAGCAGCAGTTGTAGAAGGTCACTGGAAGCATCTCAGCCCATGTTCTCATCCAAGAAGCTGTCTCAGCTAACAGAATGCCAGACCAGGTGTGGCTACTATGGAGAAAAGAACACTAAGAGAAATAACGGTAACTAAGTAGATTGGACAAAGGAAGAAAGTAGTAGAGAGAGAAGTGGTCAGATTGTCCTCCAGCAGTCTAAGCCTATAGCAGCATAACTATAGAAAAACTTAAATAACTTAACCCTATAGAGTGAGACATGAAGAAGGTAGAGCAAAGGAGAACCGTCTGTCAAGACTGAGTTCCTCCCCAACCGGATTATTCTGTCTTCTCTACCTCTTCCTAACTATAAACTTTACCAAAGGAAGCTTTTAAGCCTAGATTTGAAACTACACAGGGTGTCTGCCTCACGGACTAAAGCTGGAAGCTGGTTCCACAGGAGAGGAGCCTGATAACTGAAAGATCTGCCTCCCATTCTGCTTTTAGAGATTCTAGGAACCACCAATAAACCTGCAGTCTGAGAGTTAAGTGCTCTGTTAGGGACATAAGGAGCAATTGATCTCTGATATACGATGGGGCTTTATTAGTGAGGGCTTTATATGTCAAAAGAAGAATCTTAAAATCTATTCTAAGTTTGCAGGGGGAGCAATGAAGGGAAGGTAAAATTGGGGAGATATGATCTCTCTTTTTAAGTTTTATCAGAACTCTTGCTGCAGCGTTTTGAACTCATGGGAGAATGATTTAGAGTAAGTGTTTGAGAGCGATTAACAGAGAGAGAATGTGTGTAAGTATGTCCGCAAGTGAAAGAGTGAGTGAGAGAGTTAGTGAGCGAGCAAGAGGGCATGCAAAAGGCCCACCAGCATCCTACACATAGCGCTAATGCCCTAGAAAATGGACAGTTTTATTTAGTTTCTGCCGCATGCTGTTGCTCTGTAAGTTCATTGTTTTCATTCTCACGATACAGTGCAGCCGAGGTTGAAAAACAAGGACAAAACCAATGTGAGCAGTGTATGGTGGAAGCTTTCTATACCATATATTGTGTCTCACCAATATGTTTCCCGAGCCCAAACACATCCTCTGTCCCTGTCCATGTACAGAATCTCTAGAACATTTTGATGGGTTGTGATCTCCTAAAACTTGCTGATGCCTGGCGAATGATCCACTCTGCTGCTCTGATGACCCTTACCTTACCTTCTGATGGGACGGCAAAATACCTACTTCCTGTTACGTCACTTCCGTTGCGGCTAACTTCCGTTGTACTTAATTGTTGTTGTGTTGTGGTTTATTTTGGGGTGTTGTGGCTTTTGATTTAAGGCACCGTGAGTTTCATTTATTATTGTTGTGGCTTTTGTTTGCTGTGACACTTCCGGGCCACCATACCTTAGGATATAATTTTCCCCAAATTTGTTTTTACACTTTTTGAGGAATTGTTTTCAAAACTCTTTCCAGACTATGTTCAACAGTGGTTGGCGTGTTGTAACTTTTCTGTTTTAAATGTTTGCCAACACGTTCAGGCGCTCGCTACAAACCAGAGAGCAGGTCAAGGCCTTAACTACAGACTTTACACTTGCCTGCATTTCAACCAGCATTTAATCAGCGAAGGGAAACGTTTACCCATATATTCATATATTTAACTCCTTTTACAATATTTAACAACAAACGAATGAGTCAGCAGTCAAATTTACTACGTACTAACAATACAAACAATGGTGATAATAACAGTGCAGACTAAAAAAATAACAGGATTTCTATAGAGAATATCAAAGAAAGAAGAAAAACAAATCAGAAAGTCTCAATTACCAACCTGTTAGCTTAGTTAGCCTCTCTTTTTTAAAAATAAAAAATAATCTTGTTTTAGACTGTACATCTAGCGCCACCTTATAGACTTTATCTGAGTCATGGTTTAGCTCCTAAAACAAGAACCTGAACCCGGACCAGAAATCCTAACTGCTGGTGAATTCGGATGACTTCAGCAGCAGAGATCCTGGTGAAGCCTGAATCAGAATCAGAAACACTTCATGAATCCCAGAGGAAAATTGCAGTTATTACAGTGGCAACCATTTATGTTAAATAAAAAACACTCTAATAATTCTCAACAAAAGAAAAATGCAATATCTACACATATAAAGAATCATATACTGTGAAGAACTCTGTGTCTCTGCATTGGGAGCTGTCAGGCTACGCCGTCATTAGTCAACTCACCCACAACTCTGCGGTGGTGATCTGGCAGCGTTCGGCCTACATCAGCTCTCCTCCGTCCCGGCGAGTCGCTCAGAGACTCGTCTGAGGTCCAGGGAGGAGCCAGACAAACTTCCTGACTCTGACCAGTGGCGGTGGGAGGAAACGGGACGCCCGGCAGCCGCTGACCCGTTGTGTTTGTGATCCTGCAGACGCCATTCACCCTCACGCTTCGGCTGTGGGACATATTCATCCTGGAGGGAGAGAGGCTCCTCACCGCCATGTCCTACACAATCCTGAAGATTCACAAGAGTAAAGCACCAATCTTTCTCCACTCACTGCTTCACTGCTATCTAGAGTGGGAACCTCCTGTAGAGGTAGTTTGGTAGTTTTATCGGCATGGTTCCTTATTATGAGGGTCAAAGTTCTCAGTGCATTTAAACCGGGTTTTTAAATAGAAGAAAATAGGTTTATTATGAATTTTTGATCATATTTTTCTGGAGAGTTTTGTTTAAAGGTGGAAGTGGAGGAGAAGAAAGTTGATATGTTTATCTGCATAGGGAAAAGTATTAAATGTTCACAATACTAAGTAAAGTAACTTTTATAGGTTTAGCTAATTTACAATGCATGTTTTCAGATATGGAAGGATAAACTGATAAATGGTGGGATAGTTGGATTAACTGGTGGATTGATGGATGCAGGAATGGATGAACTGATGGATGCATGAATGAAATGTATTCTGTTCCTGCGCAGAGCGGCTGCTGAAGATGTCTCTGGAGGAGCTGCGGGAGTTTCTGCAGGAACGACTCACTCAGACCTTCCTCCACAGCGACGACCATATCATCGAGCTTCTGCACGTCTCCATGATGGAGCTGAGGAAGATGAAGCTCGACCTTCCTCCACCAGGTACATGCAGAAACTGCAGTCTGAACGCTGTAGGTTGGTGGCGAGGGCGCCACATTGTGGGAGAGGTTAAACTACTCCTGTGTGTCTGCATTAAAGGTTGTTCCTGATTTAGCGCAGTTGAAAGTGGGGTTTTTTTTTTCAGTCAGTAGAGAAACAACAGTAATAATAACCATACTTACATCTTACTTTCAAGAAAGGGAAAAAAAAGAGTGTTCATTTGTAATCCAGATTTTCTCCAAGTGAGGTAGTAGATTATAGTATGTGATTATCAACCTGTTAGTTTAGTTAACATCTACAGACTTTAAGCTAGCCTCCATTTCAACAGCATTTAAGTATTAAAGGGAAACATTTACCCAGATATATTGAATTTTTCTATGAACCTTTTACCATATATACCAATGAGTTTAGTGGATTACAGTAATTAGCAACCTGTTAGCTTAGCTAGTTTAGCTATAGCGTTAACCCTAGCCTCCGTATCAACCACTATTTATTTATTAAAGGGAAACATTTACCCAGATATTCATACGTTTAACTTGTCTCGGCAACGTTTTCCATATTTGAAAGAGAGTTTTGTGGATTATAGTAATTAGCAACTTGTTAGTTTAGCTAGCTTAGCTACAGACTAGCAATAGCCTCCATTTCACCAGCATTTAATCGGCTTAAAAAGACGTTTTGTAAGAGTTTTATATTTTTATTTTTATGTACCTTTTACTATAATTAACAACAAATTGTTCAAATAAAAAATAAACCAGCCTGACTGGTCTGGAGGCTAGATAGTTGGAAACAGCGAGTATCCTAGCTTAGCTAATATTTAAGTTACATATATGGTTTTCAATATAAAATTATCAAAAGCAGCCCCAAAAGAGTCATTTTATTTTCTCATGGGCCCCAAAATTCCCCTGGTTGGACGTTTCACCGTCCGCTTTCTGCTCGCCCTGCTTTCAGGTAAACCTGAGGAGCTTCCTTGCCGGCCGCTCGGCCAGGATCTGTCGGTCCTATTCGGTCCAGTCCAGCCTTCCTCAGCCAGGGCTGACCTCGGTCTCCACATCATGTCCCATCAGCCGGGCTCCATCTCCCCAGACCAGAGCCCCTCCAAGGACCACAGGGACCTGGACGCTGTGGACCAGCAGGAGGCTCCGCTCTCCTCCCCAGATCCCATCATCATCCACAGCCAGGTGCCCCTCACACCTGACGGCTCCCCGCTGATGGGGCCGCCACCTTACCAACCGCCAGGGAGCCCGGATCCTCCATCGTTGGATCCGTCGTCAGTGGGCGTGACCCGGGCAGCGTCTCCAGCTCAGTCCGAGTACCTGTCTGCCTTAGGAACCAGTTGGGACAAAGACGTGAGCCAGCTGCTGGACCAGGACTCCACTCTGTCCTCCATCAGGAGCACAGACCGGGACCTGGGTGGAGAGTCGGTGGAAGAACCGCCTCCAAGTGGTTCATGAACTGCAGATTATTGGCTGAGGGTGAATGTTGAATGTTTTGAACCTTATTGTCTGAGACCTTATTTTCATGACGATTAATTGAAAAGAGGTTTTTGCCCTCTTGTTTCTATTGACATGAACGTTCCAATTATAATCTCTGTTTACACGGCAACAGTTGAAACATGTAAGTGGTGTAATTCCCTACATCACCACTAGATTCTGATATGTTGAAACTCAACATGTGGACGTGCACAAAAACTCCCCGACTTATTAATGTGGGAGAGAATAGACGTCCTACGGACAGATAACATCTTTATTAACGCAACAATCATTTTGGAGGAAATGCACGGATTTTGAAAGATTAGTTTGAGGAGAATAGGGTTAATTTGGGAACAGATGGAAGAGACTTTCACAAGAAGACTGCAATAAAAAAATTGTGTGGTTGCGCCTGGTTCACAGTTTCAGGGTTTGGCAATAATCGGTTTTCTGTTTTTAGACTTGTACGCCTTCTCTACCTGCACTAAAAAAGTATTTCTGTCTTGTTTCTTGTGCATCTTAGTACACTTGAAACAAATCTAATTTAGAAGTAACTTCCAGCAAGCTGTTGTTGAATGTTAAATATATGCACTGAGATATATGCTTTGCAAAATAGAAAAAAACTACTTGGATATTAGTTTTCTAGAAGTTTATAAAAACTGGCTCGTCTGGGGCTGAGACAAGCGGTTCTGAAAAGGGTGCAGGGTCCATTTTGATCAAGTGTCTCAGCTTCCAGAGGGATTTAAGCTGTAACCAGAACACAGGTGTGTTTTCTGACAAACTCACACTGAGCTGCTGGTATTTACACACACACCCAGGTAATGGGGGGCGGGGGGGCAATCTTCTGCTAATAGCAGCAGTAAGTTTTAAATTAGAGCTGTGAAACCGTTAAGCACATCTAGAGACCGCTATCTCTCTAGATAAAATGTTGTTTCGTAAACTTTCAGTCGAACTAAATTTAACATCTTGAGTTTCAGCTCTTCAAAGCTGTGAACTGTTTATATCATTACTCTCGAAAATTGAAGTGGGTGAGCATCACTTACTTAAAAGTTCAGTTTTCAGTTTAAGTTCTTCAACCATGATGCTCTGCAGGGAAGGACATTTATTACGTACCCAGAATGCATTGGTTTTCCTTAAAGTAGACAAAATAAGCAACAGAGGTAATGATGAGCAATCGTACACGTAGCAGTGAAATGACAAATATGACCCTGTAATAAAGTATAATAGTCTAATATACTATATTTCAGTGCCATCTTGACATTGATGATATTAATAATCAATCAATTACAAGAATAGTGGGTAAATATTCATCCCGAATGATCCTAGAAGCTTGATGAGGGCAACAGGAAGCTGTAGGTGTAAATCTGACTGTCCAGCTGTTTAAAAACCTCTGATAAAACTGGCAGAACGCTCCTTCTTCAGCTGAGAGATGCTTGATAAATGTGGACCGGGTTTAGCATCTGATCAGGTTTACATTTGCAAAAATGTGGAGAGACCCTAGTTCCAGTTGTCCTTGGTTGAGGACTAGCCTGGTTAGTTGGTGCAACTAACCATTTCTTTCCCGCATGCTAGCACATAAAAAAGGTTTTGATAAAAGTCAGATAAGATTGCAGCTGAGTGGAAAACGTGTAATTCATAAGTTTCCTATGACGGCTCACAACCGGGTAGGTTTAATATGGTCGGCCTCATCGCGTTTTTGAAACACATTTTTTAAGATCTTCTAATTCAAAAACATTTCTTTATTTAAGGTTAAGACTTCTGTAACCCATTGTTTAATTTTTCTCATACATATTGTTGTTAAGTTTTGTTGTCTGAGTAATATCACTTAATCAAGCCTTTATTTAACATTCCACACCAAAAAAAAGTATTAAGTCTGTATGATTATTGCTGAGATCGTATCGGGTCAACATCTAAATCAGACAATATTGAAGACGGCGATATCAGACGTGAAAATTAGTAAACTGCAGCTCAGGAGGTCCGACTCGGAACTTCTTGCTGGATCTTCCTGGAATAAAGCTGGGAGATAATTACACTTTTCTAAATCGCTAACGTTTTTGGGGACCTGCTGTTTTCTGGCATCCTCTCAGTTTTTTGTGTGTAACATCTGGATGCCTTATTAGAATCAGCTTCAGTGCTTCTGTGGACATCGGTGGACCGAACACAGAAAGTGTTACAGTGAGCGGGCTCACTCTTCTTGATTGTACACATGGAGCTAACTATAAGGAAGCTCCCTTATTTATGCTAACTCTTGGTTTCCACATTTGAAAGTGTGTTTTGTTTGTTGCTCTATGGTGAAAAAATATTTTAAGACTATAAATTATCTAGTGTAAATTGTGATTAGAAGGAAACGCTGACATCTAGTGGTCACTTTAGGTTTAGCATGTCTCTAGTAGATGAGCTAAAATAGAAATGCTCTAGGCTTTTTACCTTTAAATTAAAATCAGGACTTACATTTTGATGCACTTCATTTGTAAGAAATGAACATGTTTATGATATTTGACAGTTTAAGTGCTAAAGAATTGCTTCAGTTGAAGAGTATCTTGGTCTATAGTGTCTTCAAAAACAATAAAGGAACTGTTCAAACATCTGGTACTCCAACAATAAATTTTATTTCTCTTTCTGAGCGTGTGTCGTCACCTTCCCCTTGTCGCTGCTGATCTGTGGTGCCAACTCTGAATGCCTGAACACGTTTCTGTTTCTATCTGGACGCCGGCACAGTCATTGGAAGTTGACTGGTTTGCCTGCCATTCTCTTGCTGGTGTGTCTGTATGAAATGATTAGTTAACTAAGACTATTTAAAATAATAAGTAAATTAATAAAATCCTAAAGGCAGTTTGGAAACAGACTGAAGGACTGGGTAGTATTTAAGGGGTGCTAAAAGATTTTATTCTTTTATTGTTTTCCACCAAACCTGGATTGGATCAGTGAGGTAACTTTCCTCTCTAATAGCAACACAATCCCAACGTGTTGCTTTTTTTAATTTTTTACATGTTTATCACTAACAGCTGTTTCCGGATGTCCAACCAATTTAAATGTTAGTCAGAGACAACACAGGAAATAAAGTTGTTTTGAATTTGAACCTGTTCTTGCATGAATAGGAACTATCTGACAAACCAAAGTAGATCAAACCTTTGTCGTTGACTTTACAGCAATCCCTCATACTGAGCATGCATGTAGCGACAGTGGAGAGGAAAAACTCCCCTTTATAAGGAAGAAACCTCCAGCAAAACCAGGCTCAGTACAAGCAGCCATCTGTAATGACTGACTGGAGGTTTGAAGAGACAGAAAACTAAATTAGAAGCACAGGATACTGAAATAATAGAGTTTATAGCAGCAGTTGTAGAACGTCACTGGAAGCATCTCAGCCCATGCTAACAGAACGCCAGACCAGGTGTGGTTACTATGGAGAGAAGAACACTAAGAGAAAACAAAAGGATAACAAGCTTGAAATAACGGTAACTAAGTAGATTGGACAAAGGAAGAAAGTAGCAGAGAGAGAAGTGGTCAGATTGTCCTCCAGCAGTCTAAGCCTATAGCAGCATAGCTATAGAAAAACTTAAATAACTTAACCCTATAGAGTGAGACATGAAGAAGGTAGAGCAAAGGAGAACCGTCTGTCAAGACTGAGTTCCTCCCCCAACAGGATTATTCTGTCTTCTCTACCTCTTCCTAACTATAAACTTTATCAAACAGGAAGGTTTTAAGCCTAGATTTGAAACTAGACATGGTGTCTGCCTCAGAGTCTACAAAGGGGTTTCTAAAACATTGATACCTTTCCCTGGACTGGCGGTCCGACCAAAAGAGGACTCATCCAACCGATCATAACAAACTCCACAGAAGCAACCAAAGAACTCCATGGAGGCCTCACTTGTCTCAGTTAAGGTCAGAGGTCATACCCGCACCATAAAAAGGAAAGTTGAGAAAAATTGCCTGCACTGCAGAGAACCAAGACGAAAAACACTGCTAAGCTAAAGGACCATTTAAGCTTTACATTTTTTAGAGACATAAACATAAACACATGGACCAATCTCTGTTTTTGTTTTTTTGTGCAGTTGGCAGTTAAATGGGTTTAATTCTCTCTGGAGTGTCCAACCCACTCCAGTGTCTCCGGACCGGCTCCTGAAGAAAGGACTTCCATCGCCTGCTGCTGGCAGGCACTACTGAAGAACCTGGAAAAGATCCAAAGCCTTTACGCTGCAGGTCGGGTGTAGATGTTCTCCTTTTGGAGTAAGATCAATGTCAAGAAAGTACGTGCACAAGATCTTGTACCCAAAACTCTGCTGAAATATCCATGAGTCTGTGAGTATGAATCAAATTCTTCCCTTTTATGTGGACACGAATTCAACTCTGTGGGAACCACCTCAGGTGAAGCATCACAGGTAAGATCAATACACAAAGGCAGTTGCTCTACCCGCTCCCCTGTCCCCTGGCATCTTTGATTTTGGAGCAGGCGGAGTCTGATGTGATCGCGGATCGATTACTCCGGCCTGCTACGTCATTGTGACCTTTTTTCACTCGTACCAGCAGAGTTGTGTTCATATCCGCATAGAAGAAAAGAGTTTGTATTCACAAGCCTTTACACTCACATCTTTTAGATTCAGACTCACATCAAAACAAGAGTTTTGGGTACAAGAACTCTGACATATAAATAGGAATATGAATGTTAGAGTTGTGCACACACCTTTTTGACAGCGATCATACTCCATATCTCCCCAGATTGACCGACATTATATCTTTTGATTGATTCTTCTGTGGGTTTGTATCTTAGTTTTGGTAAACAACACAAAAAGACACTCGAAAATGTACCAAATTGTTTTTATTGAGAGTGATCTTATTCCAACTTAATGACTATAAAAATCCAACCCATTTAAATTCAAAACAACTTGATTATTCCCAAAGGGAACTTAAATGTTCTAACTCATGCTGTGCAGTTTAATTCAAAGATTTGTTGTCGATTATTTCAAATCAAGATGTCGCCGCATTTGGCTGCCTCGGTGTAACTATACAATAAAAGAAATGTGTACCTAAAGCTCCTCTAGAGCTTTTAAACTCATCTGATGTTTACAGCAGTAGTTTGGGGCCTATTTGAGCTTTTTGTGATGCTACTCAGCTGTTCCTGGTTGTAAACCACTCGGTCGCTATGGTTACAGATCCCAACAAATGTCCAAATATGAAAAGATATTATCAAAAATCCTTCATTTATACCAGAAACTGAGGGGTAAAAAAAAGGGTTTTAAATAGACATACAGCTGCAATGATTTCCCACAAGTTTGAAATTGCTTTAATTAACGTTCCAGCACCTTTCAGGATATCGTGGCCTCAGGCTCTTCGTTTTATCGCTTTATTGAGTTCCTTGAATCTTTCAATTGTTTTAATAATCAGAAAAAATCCAACAAAAGCAGTTAAACAAATGGTAGCACCTGCACAGGCCTCATCAACGAAAATACTATTGTTCTGCACATAGGAGTAAAACATATTATTATTATTAATAAACATATAGAAAAGGTTGATGCAAAAAGCTAAATTCAAAATACCGTAAGTTCTGTAGAAAACCTTTCACACCCCTATTCTACTACTTTTTGTTTATTGCAGTGTATCGTCAACATCTGACAACAAAGTCACGTTGCACAGTCTGGAATATTTGCTTTAAACTGAAATGTAATTAAAGTAATACAATTGCAATTACTAAAATAGTATATTAAAAACTTCTTTAGTGTTGCTTGAATTCATGATGTGTCTCAGCACGGAAACATGAAAACATTTATTAAATAACCAGAATATTTCTATATTTAATACAATATTTCAGTATTTTCATTATTAATAAACTATTAACACTGAAGTTTGAGTTTAAGATTTAATAACGTTATCATGATGAAATAAGTTGTAATTCATAAACCTAATATAAATGAATGTAAAATATTCAGCCGATGGAAAACCGGCAGCTTTCTAGTGTTTCAAAAGAAATGTATTCATCTATCGTTGTCTTTGCTTATTGGTTATGTTAAAGTTGGTCGCAAACTAGAAATGAATCCTCTGGTTAACATGTTAAACGCAATTTGTCTTAATGAATATCGTTTTGCAATAACATGAAGTATCAAATCCGCCAAAGTCAACAGATTTATTCCTTTAGCACTGAATTTGTTCACAGTAACATCACAAGGGAGTACATTGCCAGTGGTTATCCTGCTCAGCGGTAGCGCTCCGAGTCCGTTCAGTGTGCTCTGGATTCCCACAGTAGAAAAGCGAATGATGGAAGGTATTGCTTTAGGTTTTCTCCGACGACCCAACCCAGCTGGCCCGAGCGAGCGCCTCCAGCGGCGGCGAGGTCTGTCTCCGAGAAGCATGAGTGAAGAGGATGCTCTGCAAGCTTACTGTGTACACAGCAATCAGAAACAAAGTGGAGGAAGGAAGAGGCTGGCAAAATAATTACAATTAAAAAAAACTCCAAAGGTGAAACTAATCTCCCCCCAAAAAAAAGTCAGGTAAAAAACAAAAAGAAGAAGCATAAAAGCTTCGACAGAATAAGAGAACGGGTGAACATTTTAACAGCAACATGCAAAGAAGAAACAAATGCCGAACATGCAAACAACCGTACGAGGTCGAAGGTCAAAGCTAAAAATACAAATCCCCTCGTTTTTTTTTATTTTCAAATAAGCTCGTCAGGAAACTGCTTATTTACACAATGAATGTTTGTTGAGCTCTGAATCTTCATTCGCACAGAGAGGATGGGAGGAAGAGGAGAAGGAGCTGACAGTTTCCAACAAATGGACCCCCCCC
>JAVLVB010000374.1:4094407-4130952 GCA_032876305.1 Orestias chungarensis
TGTAGTATTTATTTAGTCATGTGACACTAATAGTGCATCATAGTAGGAAGGCACCAATGTGACTGTATGTCCTTTCCAGCGTCTTCCAAAGCTCATTGGAACCCAACATCATTGTCAACATCCATCACAGCACAAAGAGAACGCATCCTTCTGTTTAGACAAATATTGTTAATAAACAGTCAATAAAACATGCAACAAAAACAAACATCGAAACACGTCACCAAGTGCTGCCAATGTTAGTGCAGAACAGCGTCTCCTCCCATGAGATCTGATAGGTTTTGGTTGATCAATGTGCCGTCGCCATAGTAACTTACCATGATTCTTTCTTCAGCAACAACACATTATTACATCAGTGCTTCGTTGTGTGTGTCAGTGAGTTTAGTTTTCTTTAAGTTATAGAAAGGTTTTGCGTCTGACCGACAGTGAGATGTGAAGGTCCAATTAGGAGCCACACACAGAGAACCACATCCATCTTATCAAATCATTTCACAGGATAAATAAATAAAAAATCTTGACATAAATTATCTCCTTAAAGTAGTTAAATAATGTGCGGAAAAAAACATGTGCGATATTTTAAATCACTTTGCACTTCATTGTCTTCATTTCTTTCATTAACGAGACTCAGATTTAAAGCGTTACTAATTTTTTTAAATTTTTTTTTAATTAAAATAAATATAACTGATTGTTTTTAAAAGAAATGAATGATATGTTAACTGCACTTTATCAAAAGAAGCAGCCTGTCCAAAATTTCCATCTATTTGATTAAATCCCTCATAGTTAGCATGCATGTAGCAACAGCAGTCTATTCAACTGAACTGAATTCAACATATGCATTTAAATTCGATTTTTTTTCATGTGCATTTTTAATTATCACATAAGAAAAGGTTGATCTAAGCAGCAATATCAGAAACTATTTCCTAAATTCTCAAAAACTTGTTTTTTCATTTCAAAAAGTTAATTCTCTAAAGGGGAACAGAATCTAATTTGGCAAATAAGTTGTACTTATTCTACTACGTCTAATTTAGACTCAACCTCTGTCTGGATCACGCTTGGCGTAGCCTGGTTGATCGGCTCCTGACCAGTGAATAGAATCACAGAAAGTTTTTCTTTATTTTTTTTAGAACATTTGAAAAGTTGGCTCAAACTTGACATTAAAATTGAAGAAGATCAGCAGGCGGAATAACATGGACATTCAGCATCGTTTAGGGACTTCTGGCAGTGACCCCAGATCATAACACTGTCCTCAAAACCTTGTACGATGGACACAAGACATGATGGAAAAACATCCCTTCATCTGCCTCTCTTCTTACGGTGAAGACCCATCTAACTCTAGACATGGATAAATCTGGATTTATTGGACTTCCAGTTTCAGGATTGAATCTTCCTCCTCTCTTCCAGATTGAGGCCTCTTACTTCGGTTAACTTTTCTTGTGGTTAAAAAGCTGTAGCGTCTGGAAACACTCTTCCTTTCACCACAAAACAAAACAAAACTGCTAGTTCTTTTCTGACAAGTTTCACAAGTTGAAATGAAAATTCTGTTTCAGACCTACTTTCTTTTTCATTGTTGCCTTTCCTTCCAGTTTTTAACGAAGCCTTAGAAAGCTCCTAACTCTGTTATAGCTTGTTTAGCCATCTTAGATGCTTTCTTTGCCTGACTCCAACAGCTAGAAGTAGGAAAGGCACAGCTGCTCACTACATCAGTTCAGGAACTCGTTACCTGCTGAAACATAATCACCTGATGGTAAGGCTGCGTTAAATCGAGGTGGTGACTTTGGTGTTTTTGGAAAGACAACGGCTTCTTCCTTATATATGTAAACGCGTTAATTTTTGCCCCAAACTTCCAACAAAAAGACAAAAACTGGAAAAAGATAAGGGTTTTCAACAGTATTAGAAATAGTCATTTTATTTCCAGTCCTTTTAATTTCTTAAAATAAAAGTATCATGATAAAAAGGTTTTATTTCTATACTGCTGAGTGTTTGTACAACGCAGAGAATAAAACTCAAAGTTCACACTTTAACTGCATTTGAGTTTTGTTTAAAGTTCATAGTGGATTATGTGAAATAAAATTTAAAAAAAAAGTCTGCTCAAATATTTATTAATGCCTACTTGCATTACCTATAAAACAAAGTTAGATCGGAAGAAGCTGAAACCTGAATGACCTGGTAAGAGGAATTATTTTTCACTCAAACACTCGTGTTAGTTCAGGCGGGTGCTGCTGGTGACATGCCTGCAGAGAGTTTGCCGTGACGTGTTAAAAGCCAGAAGTTGGTCCAGTTTACCCGGACGTCCTGGTCGGTTTGTGTCTTAACACACTTGGAGGATTTACTGGCTGAGTGCTGGGAGGCATCTGAGAGTAGAGGACAGCGTCAGAAACCCCGAGCGCACCGCTGAGCACCACAACCACAACAACGACACAATCGTCCACAGATGGGAGTGTTTCGGCTCACTTCTCTAGTCTCCTGATAAGTGTAAACTTAACAGCTAAATCAGTTTAACTTTGGGATAACTTAAACATTTCTTATCTATGAATGGAAGAAGATTGCAGATACTGTATCTATCACCCAAATAAGCACACAAACTATCATTCCTTCTTTTTATAAATGGAAAATTTGATAAAAACACGCATCAGCAATAAATTAAAAAAAGTTTGCAGAATCAGCATCAGCCTAGAAAAAGGTCCGAGCTGTGTTTACTCCATCGTTTTAAGTCGACTGATCCCAAGTCGTCCGCGAGGTTATGGCATGACAGGAAGTCAGTGTTGCCAACTTAGCGACTTTGAAGCTATATTACGCCAATATTCAGACCCTCTAAAATAAACAAAAGAAAAACGAACAAAAAAAACTAAAAATCACAAAAGAAAAAAAGAAAAGAAAATATAATTTCAAATTTTTTTCAGCCAGTCACGCAGGAGCAGCAGGAGCAGCAGCGTGGCTCGCCTTCTGCTCCGCTACCTGTTTTACCTGCAGCTGGAGAACTCTCAGCACACGGACGACATCACGGAGAAGCTGAGGAACACGGTGCTTGCCGGGGAGTGTGTGTGTGTGTGTGTGTGTGTGTTAGCGTGTATGTGTATATATGTAAATAGTACTAGTATAGACATAGTATAGTAGTCGCAGTAAATAGTAAAAGTGGTTCTTTATGCATTTTAAATATTTTAGAATTAATTGTTTGGTCATTTATTTTTGCACAATTGAGTTATTTTGTCATGTAATCTGATTTCAACGAGAAACTGTTTCAATTAAATTAATATTTTAATCAGTGAATAATAAATAAAAGTTCTCAGACTACAAGCACAATCAACTAAGTTTGCATGAAAGCAAAAATTATATTAATTATGTCTTCTACTAAAGTTAAGCATTCATCTCAGGTCTTTAATCAAAACATATACAGCAACATATTTTCCTTTTTATTACAGGTATTTTTACTTCTGTTGAGGTTTTTGTACGTTATGAAACACTGCAGACATTCTCTCATGTTATGTAAGCTAATTTGGTCAGTAGCTTATATGCATTCAATGATGAAAATTTAAAATTATAAATTCCCCTAGTGCCTAAAAACGCTTTGATAAAGTGAAAACTCAGTGAAGTAATCAGAATTCGGTTCGGTACGTAAAGCTAGCCTCCTCCTCCCAGTGCCAGGTCTCCCACCAAGGTAGGAAGTGATTTCCCTTTTTCAAACAGAGATCTACCTGTTTTTTCATCTGGTTTCTTTTTCTGTTTGGTTCATATTAAGGTCAGTTATGGCTGTTGTTTATCATGCAGATTGGTGTGTGTGTTTGAGAGAGGGCGGGTTTGTGATGTGATGTCTTACAAAACGTGTTGTGAGGGTCGTTACTGCAGGCTGGAAACGATCTGTGGGGGTTTGTGATGTTGACACTGGACTGGTAGATCTCAGGGAGTTGGCTACTTGAAAAGTAGCTCTTGGAGAAAAAAGGTTGGGCACCCCTGGTTTAGAGAATCGTTTTACTATGGGTCACTTGTTTTAAGGTTTTAGTGAGTTCAGATGTTAAAACACGTATAAAAAAAAGCAAATGTGTGCTAATTAATCAATTATTAATCAATCAACAGTAGATGACGTAACTTTTAGTTGTAATTCCCTGAATAAACAAAAAGTAATACCACTGCTTCTGGAGCAGTATTTGTTGGATGGTTTTCAGATAACATGAAAATGTTCAGGTTTCGGAGTTTAAACTACAAAAAAACAACAACAAACAAACAAACAAATAGAACAGAATCAAGGCCAACAAAATATAAATAAATGAATAATTGATGTAAGAACAAAAATACATTTAAGGGCTTCATAGAAAATCTGCAAAAACTGATTTCCTGTCTTATTTAAAGAGGAGTAGCGAAAGCAAATGAGGTGGATTAGCATTTCTAGCCAACAACTGATGTTTGTCATTCAGGACATTTTGCTGTGGAGCGTCATCTCTGCTACCTGGATGCTAAGCTGTTAGCATCTGATGACAGTCACCTCTTTATATTCATAGTTAACTACTTAATTTGTTTGGTCTGAAAATATCTTTATTAAATTAACAAGAAACGCTAGCCGGCGTAAGCTAGTGAGCGGAGCCAGATTTTTCAGACCATAGCTAGAGATTTAGTGTCTCACCCAAAGCTTGGACTAAATAAATTACAGCAACTTATCAGTTATTTTTACACTTTCAGTAAATATTTATACCATATTTGGAGGAATCTGTCTTGTTATATCTAGCTTGGAAAACAAAAATCAATATTTAGTTTAGCTACATATTTAGATTACTACATTTAAGAGGTGACCCATTTGATGGCATCTCTTTAATCATAGTTGTATTAGTTAATCATTAATTATCATTAATTGTAATTTTCTCAATCTTTACTCTCTAATCAGATGTACACGACGGTGGAAGACCAAAGCTAATAAAAAACAGCTGTTAGCTTTTCTGCTAGCTGTTCTGTATTGATATCGCTAATCGCTAGCCTGCAATCTGCTGCCTAACAATTTCCAAACGAATTTTCAATTTCCAAACGAGAAATGAGATGGACTGAACTAAATCTGCCATGGATAAGAGATGTTCTCACAGTCCGAGAACCGAGAAACTTTGACAACTATTACAAAGTCTCGGTGTGGCATGAATGCTTTTCTAAAAAAACAATACAGTCTAAATATCATATCAAAGGTGGAAGAGGTTTCCAAAATGATTGGTTTTAGTTTCACTTACTAACAGGGTTGTGGAAACTTGTAGGGCTTCTTGAACCTGGTACTGATTTTAAAATAATACATGTTTTTTAATGGAATGAGGGATTTAAGAAGTGTTTTAGAAGGAGACTGAGCAAAAAGCCAAACATTCAGTTCAGACATTAAACCTGACAGACAGACAGTTTGTTGTGGTTTGGTTGGACATGCAAATTCCGTCAAGATTGCAGCTCATCGACAACCGGAAAACCCAAACATAGGTCTGACGGACCGGGCCTGGTACGGCGCCCGACACTGGAGCCGGAGAACCTGTGTGCGTTTGAGTTTTCATCAGGCATGCTGGCGATTCAGTCGTCTCTAGAGTGGAGCTGTGGATGATGGGAAGCACGACGGCATGGAGGACGCAAGCCTGAGAGACGGACGGTGAAGAGAGGGGAGTTCTGATAACCGTCCCGTCTGTGGCAGCGAGGGTGAACCTGTAGTTGCCGTTCTTTGCCACAAGATGGAACCGTTATCAAGGCGGTGACAACAGCGAGGACATGAAGAGAATAACAGAGACGGGGAAGAAAATAACAACTTTTTCTATCCTTCAGTCCATCTTTGTGAGCAAAACCTCAGCTTTCCCCTGTTCCTTCTGCTCTAAAGCCCCAGAATGCATCCGTCTGATTGGCCGAGAAGCTAAAAGCACAAATGTAGCTACGCCACTCCTGCAAACAACATTTGGTCTGGCCAACAGGCCGCTGAGTGAGACCTGAGGCGTGTGGCGCATGCACGTGGAGATGCCGTGTGCTGGAAGCGGTGCTCCGTGCCGAAGGTGAGCCGTGGCTACGTTGGGATGTCGGGGAGGGGGAAGTGCGGGGCCGGGACTCACCTGATATCTGGGGCTGGATCCCCGGCTGGTCACCGGAACTGAGGAGCTGAGCCTGGATGGTCTCCACCACGCGCTTGAAACGCCGACTGGGACCTGATATTGAAAAAAACAGAATACAAACCAGATGTTACACCAACATTTTAATGACAGCCAATAATACAGGGTTTAATTTTTTTGGGGGGCTTATTTGTTTGCAGCAGTCGTTACTCTGTTGCTACTAAATCAAGAGTCACCAAACCATTAAACATGGCTCAGCTGTGTGTGTAAACTATTCTCTGTTTTAGTTTTGGCCTTAGAGGTTCTTTAAAGAACAACCAGCATTATGGAGACTTGGATGCATCGATATGACAACATCTGATATCAACGTTACAGTCAGGGCCGATAACGGTTTTGTAAAGATACTTAATACATTTCCTAATACGAGATTTGTACGCACGCACTTAAAATGACCTGAACTTTAGGATTAGTATCACTGTGTTCAACCTGGTTGCACATGAATCACGCCCGTTCAATGATGAAAGTATTTCAATTCAGACACTGAAAAGGAGGACTTTAATGGAATTGATTTATTAAAAAATATTGTGAGTGTTCCTTAAATAGTACAATAAACTTCAATGACCTTTTGCTTCCGTTACCTTATTTTTGCAGACTGTATGTTTTAGTATGAGTCTTATAATATGGTGCGTCTTATGAATGGGCTAAGTACATAAATAGACCTCGTAATTGAGACTGAGCCTTATAGTGCAGGAAACAGTGCCGGTCCCTCCGGAAAAACGCTCATACTACGTTATAGATTACCTTAAATGGTCCAAGACACAATTACTAAATAACAGCGTCAGCAGTGCTGCTATGTAATCTCATGTTTGGTGCTTACTATATGTGGGAGTGTTTATTTCTTTCTATATTTCTAAACAAAAATTCCCATCTTTTTCAAACTTTTATGCATTTTCATCGCAGAAAAAGGGACGAATTGCCGCAGAACTCACCACAAAATCAAGGATTTTTGCCCGTGTTTTTCTGGAGGGACTGAAATATGATACTCGTAATATGATTAGAATAGATATCCTAAATATTCTTTCATGAAAAGTCCTTTGAGGCGACATGTGTTGTAAATTGGCGCTATATAAATAAACTGAATCTTCAATCTAGAATATATTACCAGCATCTTCCAAGGATAAAACACAAAATCTTCCTGATGTTTTGTTTGATTTTCTTATGCAAATATCTCACCACACTATAAAAAGACAAAACTAACTTACAAGTACTTATACTGTAGTTATACCATAGTATAGTTATACAATAGTATAAGTATCAGGGGTGGAGAAGTGAGGAGAGGAAACAGAACTGCAGTCTTTACCTACTTCAAAATAAGAGCATGAACTCTTGTCTCAAAAGAAGAGCATAAATAAAAGGTAAGTAATTTTTTTAAAGTCCAAAAAAGTAATGCTGTTCTATTTCTTTACTCTCCACCACTTTGTGTTGGTTGATCTCATGAAATCCCAATAAAATATCCAGTTTTTGAGACTTCCTGCACGTGAAGTACTTTACCGTGGAGTACGACGGAGGATCCGTGATGCTATGGGTTCCTTTGACTTTTAAACCACCAATAGCATTTGAGTGCATATAAGCATGTTTTAAGAAAAAAATCTGTCGGTTTCCTCCAGAAAATTGAGTCGTTGCTCGGTTCTTTCCGGGAGGAAAACGATTAGGTTTTTAGCTCTTCCGTTTAAAATGAAGACATATGCGTACAGAAAGAGGAAGATTTCAGAGGCGTGCTCCGGTTCCTGATGTACAGTGTGTTCTGCGTTTACCTGACAGCAGCGTGAAGGTGACGGAGTAGATGCCATTATCCTTGGTGGCGCTGCTGCTCTCCGAGTAGGTGATGTCCACCTGGAACTTGACGGACTTCTGGAAAACCGTGGGACCCGCCGTGGACTTGTACTCGGCCCGGAAACTGGTCTGGGACATGACGCTGTGGCTCAGACTGGGAATCTGGACAGACGGGACATTTCTAATTTCTTAATTTGATCAAAAATAGAAGAAATTGCACAGGAACCTAAATAATATTTTAAAACCTTTCATTTAATTGGAGGAAGAAACCGCCGGGCGCCTCTTTGCAAAAGTATTCAACTCTTAAACCAAATAACTACTTGTGTCTTTAATTTTACAATAAAGGAATATTGACCCTCTCTGCTTTCCACACTTGACATTATTTAGGATCATGCTGCAAAACTTCCCCTCACGTGACTGAGTTGTTCATTTGGGGGTTTATATGTGAGAGAAGCATGTTTATTGTCCTATATTTGGAAACAACCATATTTTTGCACTTTCCTGCATTTTCATCACAGAAAAAAGGACGAAATGCCACAGAATTCACGGCATAATCAAGGATTTTTGCCTGCGTTTCCTGGGGGGACTGATTATCCAGGTCCCAAAGCAGGAAAACGGCTTTGGGGTTTTGCCACGTGTCCCTAAATCATTCATTTTACAGTTTTTAAGGTACCCTGATTATTTATTTTTGAGCATTTTATTCTTTCAGTATTAAAAAGTATTTTAAGGAAAAAAAGTATTTTAATACTCTAAACATTTCTCTTTCCAGACATAATCCCGGGAAAGAGGCCGCTACTTGGATTTGGTTCTTCAATTTGTGATGAAACATTGCCACAGTGACGCCCCCACAGGCTCCATTTTAATTAGATAACACTTGAAATTCTCTGCGTTCTCTAGGCGTTTTCTAGTTTTCTAGGTCTTGAAGGTTCCACTCACAGACAGGAATGCGTGAACGATGTCGGCCTTTATGGAGCTCAGAGGTTTGTCTTGGATCACTATGAAGATCTGCTCCTCCTTCTCCAGGTTGATGAAGTTCCCAAACCACGACTTCTTAGCCAGCCTTCAGAGACGTCAGGACACGGAACCAATCAGAACTCACATATTTCAACTAGACAAAACAAAACAGTACTAATGTCTGCTTCTGCCGCTTACTTTACCTGAACTGACAAAGTACTACTATGTTAGTGCTTTAAATCTCTCCTGGAGAAATATTAAAAGAGCCTAAATGTGACTTTAAGAGTTTTAGGCAACGTTCTCGAAGCAGGTTTGACGTTCAATTCAGATTTTTTTCCTTCTTTGCCTGGTTGTTCATACAAAGATTGGCATCAGGTTTCTAGAAACCTACAGATTATATGTCAGGACAAAACACTTAAGTAATATAATTTTTTCATTTTCGTTAGGATATAATACTTGTTATAAAACACTTATAATACAACTACATATACACCCAATCGGATTTTAAGAGGCACTAGTGTAATGCTACCTTTCTTAAAATCCTCATTTTCTTCTGAAGAACACAAACCCTGTACCAAAGTGTCAGGAACCCATGCATCTGTGCCCTGCTCTATGATGCACATCAGTTAAATAGCGAGTTTTCATCCTACAGTTTAAGTAATTGGCTGCTCTGAGTGTTTTTTAAACTGCATTAATTGCTGCCCAATTATAGGTAGGATTTAGCATGTTTCACTATTTTGTGCAATCTATCCAAAGCTTTAAAGGTTTCTCAATTTTTAGCAACAGTCCGAAACAATCAGCTAACGGCCACTGCGACGGACCAGGAGGTGGAGGATATATAAAAAGGTGGCTTCATCTGGCTGGAGACAGGGATGGTGGGAGGAGAGAGAGGGAGAAAAGAAGGTGTTCCACACAGCTTGCACTTAAGTCTGTTAAACTTCCTATCTTGCAATATATGTGTGATTATACAGCAGAAATCAAGATGAAGCTGTCAGCATATGTTAACAAAAAGAAGGCAAAATACATAACAAATCTGCCTCTTCCTGAACGGACAAATACAATTAAAAGAGGCAGTGCTGTGATTTTTGCCATTTTTTCCCCACTATGTCACTTAGGAATTGTTCAGCCAGCATAGCCATTTTTCTGTAGATGTAACAAGCTGGTAGTTTAGGGACAGTAATACTGGAATGCTCACACGTTGCCTTGCCTAAAAGCCAGTACATGGATCAGAAAAGTGGGGAAATCACATTTCAGTTATTAACACATCTTTGATTAAAACTGAATTTGATTTTAGTGTAATAATGTATCTGCAAAACAAATGTTCTGCCAGTGTTCTGTGCCATAAGTACAAAGACCTCTGGTCCAGAAAATGTTATGCACCTATTATGCACCACCAGATTGACAGCTATCTTGGGGTTCCCTGTGGAGTTATTAATCATTTATCTTTCGTTGTTATATGAACAGAAAGAGGTTGAGCAAGCAAATATTGGGTCATTGATCAGATACAATATGAGTTATCACTTCAGATCAATTGTAATTATAAACAAACTATGGATTTAAGTGTTGAAAGACATCAACACAATGTTGTGCAGCTTTATTTCACTTCACAGTCATTTTTGTTTGGTCTCCTAATAAGGTTTAGTGTATACAGTATATATACAGTAATCACAGATCTGTGTTAGTGAGTCAATAATACATGTTGTTTTGTGTATTTCTTAAAGGGTCAGATGAAGATGAGACAATGTTGGGGCCTCAGTTTTTTGGAGTGAGCATCGGAGCTCCTTCCTCATGTTTTCTGAATTTGTTCATTGCAACGTTTTTTATGTATTTCATGTTTTGTGGCACACTTAAAAATAATAAAGAATCGTAGTTGTTTACTGTTCACGAGTAGTTTCTCATGTCTGGTTATTTTCTCAATTCTTCAGTAGGTATCTTCCTCTTTGTCCCTGAGATCAACAAGGTTGGACCACTGCATGCCACCATTTAGCGCAGTATCTGAAGGTCCCATAACGACACTAAGTCAGACAAATTCTGGTTTATTCATATGATTTGTTCTTTTTTGACATACAACTTTGTTTTGTTTTGGTTGTGGCTCTAAAGATTTTCGACTGAGAGCTAACTGGCTCCTGTTTGATTCAGTTCTAATATGGAGCTCTTGGTTGGCCCAAATAAAAAAGTACAGTGATGGCCCACATTTGGGTGAGTACTGGTTTATGTAGTATTGACATTTGGCACTGTTTTGGTTTGGTTGTGGCCCACGTCTGGCAAACAGCTGTGGACCATCATTCCATGTGGGATGTGGGCCAAAATCAAAGTGTATGGTGGCCCAGATTCGGTTGAGTGCTGATTTATTTGGCCCATTTTTGGTCTACATCTGGCATTGTGATGGCTTGGCTTTGGCCCACTTTCGGCAAACAGGAGCGGACCTCCCAAGTGCCATCATTCCATGCGGTATGTGTGCCGAATGAACACGTCAGATGTGAGCAACATATGGACCAAAACAATTTTGCTATCTGGACTGTGTGAACGCTCTACGACCCCAAAACGACCCACATGAAGAAGAAGAATGCAGATGTCCCTCAGCAGCGCCGTGTTTACGTCAGTAACGACGGACACCTCAGTCTGTAGATATGGACGTTAAAGTCGTTGAGATCAGAACAAGACGAAGGAATCTTAGAAAAAAGAAAGCTAAACTCGGCACTGCTTGCTTCTGTTTACGTCCAGATTTACGTCCACGTCATAACATATTCGTTTAAAATAACATTTACAACAGGTTTTGATTTTAGACAGAGAACAAACTAGAGAATAAAACTGAAGATCGAAATGAAGCTAATAAGGACGAGTTATTATCCGTGGAGATTTCCCTTCTAACCTGGTCTGAAGTGCCGCTCAGTGAGGAAGAAGCTTTCATTTTAAAAGCTTTATAAACAGACTGTTGTTAAAATTGATGACCGTTGTTACATTTGGAAAAAAAAACTTTTTTTGAGTTTGATTTGGGTGAAAAACGATTACTGTTGTAAAAAAAAATAAAAAACTAATAAAAATCATACATGGTTCACATCTGCCTGCTGTGTGAAAGTAGCTTTAGAGACTGAGGATCTAACACCTCAGTTAGACGCTCCAGATGCGTTTGGTGTGAACGCAGCATAAACATGATTATTTCCCAGCAGCATGACGTCAGCCTCCATCTTCGCTCCGTTCTTCTATTTCTGTTAAGGTTATTTTTAACTGTGTGACTCCTGATGAGGCACAGCAGCTGACTCATCATTATCATCATCCTCCGTCTCCGCTGACACACTTCCCCCATCCCAGAGGTTCAGAGGCTTTCCGTCGAAGCAGATTTTGAAGCAGATTTCAAAGACGACAGTAAGATTTTTCCAACAGAGAGAGAAAAGTTGAACTCACTCTGGAGACGAGTCAGGCGTGAGGCTGGACATGTCCTCCTGGGTAGGAACTGTAAACGAAAACACAACTCAGATCTGGATCCAGTTAAAATCTACTTTTATCCTCTTTAGATATAATAATAAATGATTAGACAGAACCAAGCGGATTCAGTTTTCCTTCATAAACGAACCAATAAATAAGATAACTCACACTGCAATAAAATAGAATATTTTATTATTAATATAGTGCATAATATAATAATGACTAAACCTTTAAACTATTCACCTATTGTCATTTAAAAAAAAAACATGAATTGCTATTTAATTAACTGATAAGGCTTCTGATGAACCGAACCAAAGTTTGCATCATCCTGGTCACACAGGTGACTTCTTAAAGATATAGCGCTACATTTATTTAGGATTATCAGAGTAGATGAGGCTCAAAATAACTTATTTTTATCTATATGAAAATAATGAACTGTTTTTCTTTAACATCGGTTTCTTTTTCACGTTATCAGAGTTAATGCTTATAAAATAAGGATGCACTGATGTACAGTACAGATTTAAACCGATATTGTCCAACATTAACATAGTTTTTTTTGCCTATAGTTGATATTTGTTGATAGTAAGTATAAACGGTATAAATAAGAATAAATATATAGATTATCACGATATCAATACAATAAAACCATTGCCAATACCGATATATCGGATACTGATTCGATGTTTGATATCGAATCAGTATCCGACACAACATTGGCATCCAGTCACATGACCACAACAACGGCACATTACCACCCCTCTCTTCCAGTAACACAAATACCAAAAGCAACAAGATGGAAATTAATATTGTTTTTTTTAAATATCGCCCCAGTTCATTATATCGGACTGATGAAACGCAAATGTCATTATCTGGCAAGTTTAATTCATCGAACCAATATCCATATTTCAAAAATTGCCTGACAACGTTACAGATATTCATACCAATTTATCTCGCAACCCTGCAGTAATATATATTGTAGTTTCCTGTAAAATTACAAAACGTGAAAATATTCGGGTGGCGCTAAAAATAACAGGATATTTTATTTTTCCCTTCAGCTGCAAGACTGCTGTTCAAATTTAGCAGATAAAAATAATCTAAAATCAAATAAAATCGGAATGTGGCTGTCCCCTCCTACTAGGGCTGCAACTAATGATTATTTTCATAATCGATTAATCTGTTGATTATTTTAACGATTAATCGATTAATCCCTATTATTAATTAAGTAGCAATTGCCTTACCCTTTAAGCTATAAAATGCAAATTTGCCTTAAGAAAAAGGAAAAGGCATAAAATACAAAAATTTTGTAGAATTTCATAAAACTTATTGAGTGTTCAGCATATTAACAATAATCTCAGTCATTATTCTCTACATTTAAATTCCTCTTTAATTAGATGTTTATTGTGAATGTTGTGACTTAGTTGGACATTATTGTTCCTAATAATCTGAACTTGTGTCTCTACCAGCATGTTTAGAACAGAGTTAGTAAGTGGTAGACATTGCTGGGGGTGAGCGTCTTGTTTCACATGTGTTCCTTTATTGTTGCTCCTGCAACTCTAAATGAATATGAACTGAATTCATTAACAGTATTTAGCGCCTTTATTTTCTTATTAGCTTATTTTACCGCGCTGGTTCTTCCCCTCCTGCTTCAACTCAGACATGTTTTGGTCTCAGATGTTCACTTAAAGAAGACTTTCCTACATTTTCTTGCTCCGCCATCTTGCTCAGGGCAAATGTGTTTATGAGCCATGCGCTAGCAAAACAAGGCTAACGATTGGCTGATTTCTTCTTCTACTGCTCCACTGGTAGATCAGTGTTAGGTAGCTCATTACTGCCACCTATTGACTGCATATATAACAGATTGTGTTAAAAATACACGCTTACAGTAAAACGTGATTATGAAGCAACTAATTAGTTGTCGAAAATTTTAATAATCGATTATAACAAGTTATGGTGTTGGCTCTACCTCCTACCTTGCATTTTCCTGCGATGGAAACGTGGTGAGCCCAGGAAGCTGTTCTTGATGGAGTTGAGGCGCGTCCTCCAGGGCATCCCACCAATGGATGGGCTCGGTGGCGGCGTGGGGCTCGGCGTGCCGGTCGGGCTCTCCTTGGGCGTATGGATGGGTGTGCCTTTTGGGGTAGGGAGAGGGCTCCCTCTAGGGGAAGGGTGAGGGGTTACCTGCGTGATGGGGACAGATTTGCCATTTTGGTCAGGGTGGAGGTGGTGGCGGCGGAGTGGGGACATGGGGGGCACAGGAGAGAGGGGGATGGACAGCTTGGGAGGGACCGCGAGGAGAGGGTGACGTCTGGTCCATTGGCTGTGGGGGACGCAGGGGGAGAGGGGTTGACTCGCTGGGGACGGCTCAGGTTTAGGAGAGCTGGGGGTCTGAACTCTGTGGGGCAGCGGGTTGGACCTGGTGGTCTGCAGGGGTTTCTCTGACTCCTTGGGTTTGGCAGGGAGGGTCTGCGTGCGTGGGTGCATGAGGGGGGACCCCATCTTTGGATGGTAGGAGGCAGGTGCTCGTGACCCCACCCCATTAAGGCGGACCTCGGGGGAATGTGTAGGGCTACAGTTGGGGGACTGACACAAATCGGGAGACTGGGGCGGGACGAAAAACCGTCGGTGGGGCTGCGGTTGGCCATGCACCGTGACACATGACAGCAGGGGTCAGCCAACAGGAAAACCAGAGGAACACCACAGCCCAAAAAAGGTTCATTCCATTAAAGACAAAAAAACATTTAAACAGCCAGAAATGGAACAAAAATGGTGGGACAAGTGAAGCAGGCAGGAGGTGGTGAGAGTGCAAGAAAGAAAGAAAAAAAGGACATGCTATTAGCAGAGTGTTCGGCCAATCCGGAGGCAGCAGTGAAGCATTCGTGAAGGGATGCACCGAGTTTAAACTGATCTGACCAACGTTTATTCAGCTAAATTTAGCATTTGACCTTATGCTAATTGTTCACATCGGTGCATCCCCTAAAAACCAGCGGCCTGGTGATCCAGCCTGTAAGCTAAGCAGATTTAGCTTCGCCCTCCCCAGTGGATAGCAGCCAATGAGCATGCTCGCTGCTGAGATGTGAAGCTGCAGGATGACGGATTGGATCGGAGCCCACAGCCGCTTAGAACTCAGTGGATCATAATCACTAGCATAAAAAGCCTGTTCTTAGAGTGCACACATTAGTTTCCTACAGACTTGCCGTGTTCATTATGCTAACAGGTTAAGGATAGCATTGGTGTATTAATACGATTGTAACTACGCTTACTAGACTTAAGTAAGACCCTGTGCACTTGGGACTGTTTCCCAAAAATGTAATCCACAAGGAAATACCAAGAAAAGCCAAAACCACAACGAACGAATGTGAAATATTTTGCATCCCGAAACATTATTGTTGTTATGTATGATGTGTTTGGGGTTTGTAAGTAAGGTTAGAGGTCGTAATCCCAGCAAATAAGATCATTCATTCTTTAAACATGCAAACAAACCTCAAGTTAGCATATTTAGGTACAATAAGTTACCACAAGTTAAATTGGTTAGCATTGTATTATGCTAATACGGTGCTTATGTAAAGTTATGAAATTATATAAGCTAAATATAAAGCCATAAAATAGCAGTTTAGCTATGCTAATGTTAGAAAAAAATGTCTTAATAATTCTGCCCACACTATGATTCAGTGTTGTCAATGACAACAATTTTTGAACTATTTAACCAATGAACGTTTTTCAACGAGATGAGGAGATAAACGTTGCTATTTGATGAGTAAAACAAGAACAGACGAAACTACAAGAACAGACTGATGTTCATTCTTCCTTTTAAATACCAAATAATTCCTGCTGAGGCAAAAAGAAACATCACAAAACTGAGGCGACACTAAAACGTTCACCGCCCTGATATTTTTTTTATCAATGCAAGTTACAATAAATGCAGTTGAAATATTCGATATATGTTCGACAATCACCATGTGATTAGTTTTAATAGTAAGTCTATGGTTTTTTATTTAACTGTGGGCACCCAATGGAGGCAAGTTCGTGCTACTCAGTTAGCTTTGTTTTGTTATATGCTTAGCTTAGTTTACACAAAACCCAGCAAATTATAAGAAAGGACTTCTTATGCAGTTTATGTGAATAATATTTACGTCTATATTAATGTGTTTCACAACAGCCTACTACTGATCCTTTCAAACTCAAATACTGGAAAAGATACAGTATTAGTGATACAAGGCAGATCTAAGAATGTGTCTGCAAGTGTTTTCGTTGAGTTTTTGGAGTTGATTCCGCTGTTACCACTAAATATTCGTACCAGTTAGTAAAGACTAATATTTCCATCTTTTTTTTCCTACTAAACTTGACTTAAACGTGATTTTTTGCGCACTAAAATGGGATTTAGAAATGATGAAAACTACCTTAAACTAAGACACATTTTCATCCAAAAGACTAAAAGTAAAACTGAATTATAATGGTTGCCAAAATCCAACACTGTATCATGTTTTATTTTTTGTTATAGCAGTACGCTGTTTGGCATTTCCAGCATTCCATATCTGAGTTCAAAAATTTACTTTAAAGAGGTAAAAGTTATCTGTTTTAGACTAATGTTCCTACTTGAATCACAAGTTTCCATCACTGAGTGATACCAATACTTATATAATTAAGACGGAACGTTTGAGGTTCTGCAGCGCTTCTAAAGGTTTGATGTTTTTAACATGTTTGCCATAAAGACGGAAAACAAACAGAGTAGGACCTCTCTGTCTCCACAGCAGTACTTTTACGGATCAGTACTTCTCTGTATGCGCTGCGGCATTCGCCAGGATGCTGCGTATGAAAGTACATCACCGGATTGCGTCTGATGTTTTTCTTTGGCCTCTGATGGATCCGGCATGAATTCATCTAAAGCCCTGCGTGAGGTCACTGAGTTCTGAGCAGCGGTTGGTGCAACAACGTCACCTCTTATCAGAGCTGAAGGACTCTAATATTCACGCTGTGTGTCCAGCAGGCTTGGATGAATTCTGAAGCAGATGAAGATGTATGTGTGTGTGTGTGTGTGTGTGTGTGTGTGTGTGTGTGTGTGTGTGTGCGTGTTTGCGGCAGCAGAGTCAGAAGCGTGGTGCGGGAACCAAAGTCTTACCCTGGGACTGCTGAGAGGGCTGGTGGACAGGCCGGAGGACGCGCCGCTGATCGACCGCGACCTAAAACCAAAAACTCAGATTAATATTCAAAACCAGAGCGGTGCAATAATCAAGAAAAATGAATAACTTGGATGGGACTGTGTTTAAACTTTTTAAATCAAAACCAGAAAAAAATCAGCGCCAAACGAACAAAACAGAAAAGATGGAACAATAGTTTAACCGACAAAGGACTTTCAATTCCTGCCAACTTACTTTCTGGTCTATTTGCTTCCTGTAGCTCAGAGATTAGACATTAAAACACTTTAGTACATTTAAAATGAATAGCTTGGCAGAAAAAGCGCAAAGGATCTGTTGTTGCTGTATAAATCTTTCTAAACCTCTCTGGGTTTCTGGTTCTAACCTACTCTGCATAAAGAAACAGCATTGAGTTTTTATGCTCCTCTAATTTGGAGCAATCTTCCTGCAAAGGTGCTGAAATTCTGACTAAAAGTCCCTTTGATCAGGGCTACCTTGGATTAGCTATAATTGGTAAACAGATAATTGTTACGACTTTATTCAACATCACATGAGTGTTCTTAATGATTTTAAGTAGAGAAATATACAGAACCAGGAGACATGTGGGACCAGGGCCAGAACCTGTTCTCTACAGCTAGAGAATCCGAATGGTCTTTGTTTTAGTGTCTTAGACACTAAAACAAAGATAAACTATTCATTAATGTTAAACGCCAAAAGGCCATTAGGTACTCCACAAGTTCAAGAGCAGTGTTCTCATGTTGTGTCTGAGAAAAATGAAGCGACACGCTGAAGTGAGATGGACCTTGCTATGAGTCTCCTCCAGGGTTTTGGTCAAATATGAACGTTGTTGTTGTTCTTTCAGGGAACATAACAGACTTTATTCCAAGTACTTTGAAAACTTTTTAAATTTACGTTGGTTTTATCTTTGGTCCGAATAGTGACGGCACATGACTGCTAATCCGCTAACAGAGGAGCTAACCTTTAGCTTTAGCGCTTTCGCTAACTGTGAAAAACATTTACTTTTCCACTAAATGTATTTTTGTAGATAAATTCAAATTAAAACATCCAAACTTATTTAGATATTTTTTAGTACGTTTTTTTTTCTTCAGTTTAAACTGCGATGAAGATTTGGTAATCGACTGTTAAAAAGTTAGCAAGTTCATATTGACGCTCCTATTTTTATGTGGGTGAAGATTGTTTTGCGCTGTGGTTTCACTTGTTTTCCTGACGTTCTCCCAAAATCACGTGTATTCTGTACCCAGAATGCATCAGTGTGGTTTACAGTAAACGCTTTAAAACCTGACCGAAGCAACCGAGTCAATGGTTTGGTAAAACAAGTTAGCTGCTATTCATTTACGACCTTGAACGTCAGGTTGTGACTTGTTGGGTAACAAGACTGTGTTTTATTGCATCTGCACTTTAACATTATTCTCCAAGTTAGCACCCCGTTAGCTTAGCGCTTCAGTGGAACAAATGTTTACAATTAGATTTAGGTTTGGCGTAGCTAACGTTTTGGCTAGCGGAGCTAACATTTAAATTTCTGAGGTTTCATGTTGTTCTTCTGATGTTGGTTTCACAATCTATGCCTTAGAACGAGCACGGATACTTTCATGTATTTACTTAATTAGACCGAAACTCAGGAAATCTGAGTTGGGACCTTTGACAATAGAAGCGTTAATATTCCTCACAGAGACTCCAAGTCTAAACGGGTTTAAACCCCCAACATGTCAGCATTTTAAAAACACACCGACACGCATCAAATCCTTTATTCATCAGCGCAGCTTCTTTCGTCTACTCATGAGCTTTTCCATTTTTCATTTGCGCGTCATTAACTTTTCATATTTCCTTCCTTGCTGATGTTGTTTTTTTTCATTCTAATGTCGTCACAGACAAACAAAACTTGTTGAAAACGTGCTGAGCTGCGGATATTTTCAGAGCTCCAGGACGCGACATGATTTTGTGGGCAGTAAAAAAAATGAAAGCAGTTCATCAAAATTAAACGCACCTGACGCGTCGTCGATGAAAATGAGTACGTGAGAAAAACCCAAGCTGTGTCTGAGGCTCATAGATCAGTTCAAACCCATAAAGCAGGACATTATATTATTAATAATAATAATAATAACTGAATGCTTTGGTGTATTTTTGCCCTGGGCTGGATTTGAACCTATGAGCTTTGGATTGGAAGTCTAGTGACATTCCAATTGAGCTATCCAGCTCATGATTTTTTTTTTGTGGTTTTTACACAATCACATTGTAAAAAAGTCTGTCTAATGTGTGAATTATACAGAAAATCTAGGAAACAGTGATTTCATCTCAGATTTATACAATAAAACTGATAATTTATTCTAGTTTTAACCCACATCTCCTATTATTTTAACTCCAATTGTTCCTCAAAACTGAAAAAAACAAAGTTGTCATTATTTTCCTCATGCTTCCCAAAGCAAAACACTTTAGACATATTAAATTGATGAGTTGCATGATTTTAGTAATTGCGTCTTCTCACATTATATTCTGTGAAATAAGATGTTTACAGTGAAAAATCCCGGATAGAAAAATCTGTTGGAGGGTTATTATGTCAAAATCAAGATTTCAGTAGCTAACTGGATGGCTGGGTTGGTTGGTGAATGAATAGATGGATGAATAGTTTCGTGCATGGATGGTTGTATTGGTTATCGGATATAAAGATTGCCGACTTACTAGATGCAACATTTAGAAAATCGTATTGAAGTCTGGAAATATAGATATATTTCAACATTCCAGGAACTTATTATTATTATTATTACTTTTAAAATAAAAGTAAAGGTTTAGATTTTTAACAAAATAGGAGGTCTTTAGTTAGCAGCTGCTCTCTGAAGCTGTTTAATTTTCTTTTTTCTTATGTAAAGCACTTTGAATTGTCTTGTACACGAAAATGTGCTATACAAATAAACTTGCCTTGCCTTGCCTTGCCTTGCCTAATTATTTATAATCTTGTTCTGATCATATGATTCCACAGTTGTTTTCTGGATTTTTACATTATCCACCTTCGTCAAAACGTCTCCTCCCATCAGAATTACCTCCCTCGGTTTTCATTTAGAGCTAAAAAACAACCCGGTAAAATCTGGAGAAGTGCTGGTGAAGCTACCCAACAGGTTGTTGGCGTTTGTGATCCGCCGAGCTGAACACCGTCGCTGCTCCACCGACAGAGCAGAGACGCTGTCCACACATTCAGCCACTTCATGTGAGGAGCTCCTATTAACATAAAACTCACTATGGGTGACACCATAATGAGACTGGTGACGTCCAGTCTAAGCATCAGGACGCTGCAGCCGGCAGCTCTCCAAGAACACCAAATTAATTCCTGCTGGTGCAACAAGCCTAATTTTTACTCGTCTCCCCAATTAGATGATAAGTGAGATAAAGGGGGCGACTGAGCGCTTCGTTTTCATCCATGTTTGTGCTCCGTCTGCATTACTGCCAATTATTTTATGCAAATCTGGATCGAGGCCCACAGTCGGCCCACTAACGGGGTTCTTCCTGCCGCAAGGTCGGAAGCAACGAACATGACGTCTGCTGACTCCGAATGTTTCAGCGAAGAAACAGACGGGCAAAAAACCCCCCAAAAAAAACAGATTTCCTCTTCCACCGTCATTCATGCATATTCGGAGGAGTCAGACTTGACCTTTACGCTCCTCCTCGCACTGAAAACAAAAACAACGATCGCTTATCTCGCATCAGTGTGGGGATTTTATTGATCTGCATCAGAATCAGCTTCTGTGCTGGAGTAGCCATCATTAGATGTTATATGTTCATCATTATAGATCCAGTCTTCCATCTAAAGGAGAAGGATTCATGTCCTCAGAAGGAATATATATATTTCTTTACAAAATTAACAGCAGTTACCAATTCTAGTCTTCTTATGTTGTTTTTGTGATGATGGCTTCTTCCTCACTGAGCAGCTCTCTAGACCATGTCAGCTTCGTTTAGATCTTTTGCTTTCCCCTGGTGTTTGTTCGCACATTTCATAGTACAATTGTGGCGCAAACTTTATTTTAGCTCAAAAAGTTATTGATTTGGTGGAAATGTTATGAAACTGTATCAAATTTTTGGGTTCACACAGCAGGTAAATGTGACCCAGATCAGATTTTTTCGGCTATATGCGACACATTTGCGACTTTTGACCTGATTATAAAAAATCATTGAACTAATCAAATTTTCTGCAGCCTTAACTATTATGTCACGTTTTATTTGACGTGCGTCATAATTGTGCAACGGAAGAACGCCCACGCCAGCTCCTTTTACTGTTACTTTTGCATAGATACAGTGGTTTACTTTACTACAGAAACTAACCTACAAGTAAACACTTCTAAAATAATAATAATAATAATATAGCTTCTAATGCAGCTAAATGCCACAAACTAATAAAATGGAGTTTAAAAAGCCTAAAGAGCTAAATGGACAAAACAGATAAGGAACAGAGCCGAGCAGTACCTTTCCTCCTTGCTGCAGTTAGCGTTTGTGATATCCAAGCTTTTACTGAAAACAGATTTGCTAAAAAAACAAACAAAAACAAAACAAATAAGCAGAAAGAAAATGAAGAGACAGAAAAGGAGGTCACATAAAGGAAAGGCTGACATGGTGCATGCATCATCAAGAAACAAAGTCTGCAGAGAAACTGAAAACATAATCTGAGATTAAAAATAATTTTTTTTAAATAAAATATTCATGCAGGAGGAAATTGCACCAATAATCGATGAACACACAATAAAACTAATTTACTGAAAACAGAAGAAAGGCTGCAGCCAACAAAACATATACAAAATTCAATTTCTGCAATGAAACCAAAAAGTAGCAAAAGGGAAAATGAAGCAAATATTAATTAAAAAAACAACAACAGCGAGGTTAAAACAATAAAACACAAACAAAACAAAACAGCAGTGCTCCAAACCACTAGGGGGAGTTGATCGCCACATCAATGGGACCAAACCCTTAAAATTCTGTTCTGTTTCATATCTATAATATTGTAAATATTGAACACAAGTCTAAGGCACGTTTTTACGGAAGTGAATCTGTTCCATCAGATTTTAAAATGTATGAACATGCATCACACTAGAACTGCTCCAGCGCCAAAGTTACAAAACATAGACACTTCAAACCTGGACTGGATTATTCTGTCGTACTATCTAAATAGTTAGAGCAGAATAAAAAGATATGTGCATTGATATGACAAGTCATAGTTAAAACTATTTTAACTTTTTATATCAGCACATTCACCTTTGCACAAAACAAAGTATTACAATTGAAAGTGTTGGAGGTAGCAAAAATCTGCCTCCAAAATGTTAAAAACTAAACACAAAATTTTAACCACCGAATTTAGCTTTTTGAATTTGGGCATCTGCATTTTTTACCTTTGAGTTTTTAACGCCGGATTTTGACACATGAAATTTAAAACACTGAATAAATAGTATTGAAAAACGATCCCGAAGAACTGAAGAGTTTATTTCAGATTTTAATAATTCACATATGTTAATTCAGTACTTAAAATTTCCCAGTTTGAAATTCAAATTTCAAAATCTGATGGAACAGATGTACTTCCATACATTTTTCCTCCTCCGACTTCCTTCTGGATAGCCTATTAAATCAGACCCAGAGTCTGTTTTCATAAAGATTCCCCCTCATGGTCTGGAGGACTTCTGTTTTGTTAAGTCTTCAGCATTTTATGCTTGCCATTGTTTTTTTATTTTATAATTTGCAGCGATTTGATCTGTTGTATTTGTTTATACTGTTTGTTTTGGATTTGCATCAATCACAGTCGTTTCCACCATTTTGCTGCATAGTTTTGCAACAGTCGGCCACAAAACAAGGGAAACAATTGGAAAGAATGTTGAAGAAACCGTTAAGAAGCCAATCAGGCTTCACTGACAGGTTTTCATCCACTTATCTGGTCTAAATGAAGATAAACGGCTCCATTTCTGAACAGACGTTTGGCCGAATTGTTGGTGTTTAAACTGGTTATGTGTCGGTTTTATAGCAGCTCCAGAGTCTCTAAGCTTTCTCATTGTATGCTTTCAAAAACAGTTTGGTTGTAAAATCCAACTGGGCTCCAACCTTCCAGGTGTTGAATTGAGGTGAAGTTAAAGATTCAAGAGTTTAATCAGATTTATTACTTTAACAAAAATTATGGTCCTTCCATTCTTCTTCTACTAAGAGTTTACAGAAATGATGTCTGAGGGTTTGAAAACATTCCTGTAAACATTTCAGATCCATCTCGTCCGAGCAGTCGAGCATTTGTCTTATCTAAGCCTCAAACGTCTCGTCAGGAGACCTTTGATTGTCCACATGGACACCTGGAGACGTCAAGTCCAGGTCGAAGCTGGAGCGTTGTTCTTGGCGTTCAGTATTTACCAGTTTACGATGGACCTGAGCTCTTTAAGGATCAATCGTGAACATCAAAAGCATTTCACCATCAAAGTGAATATTTTGGGCACCAATTATTTTAACTTAGTATACATGATATCATATCAGATCATGTCCTCAATCCCTCAGTTTAGAGAAATAACCAGTGGTGGGCTTCACTAACGAAAGATTTAGCCAACATTAAACCGCTAATCATTCATTTAGATGTATTCTGGGTAGAGAAAAAACAGAAATCACTGAATCATAAATGAACAACGTGAAGAATAAAATACATAGGAATATTCTGGAAGGATATGACAAACGTTTTTAGTGAAAGAATGTGAAAAATACTTTACAAAATAAGGCTGTTTTAGTTAAAATGGAAGATGTGAACTAATTAATATAGAACTTTAACTTTTCTTACACAAAATATCATATTTATGTTTCCATCATAATTCAGATGTCCTTGAATGACCTTGGATATTGTGTTTATGCTCATATCTCCTTCTGTAATGCTCATTTTGCTTCGGTCCTCTATTGTTTTTGTTTTAAATTAAGTTCCTGTGACATGAAGAAATTGCGCTAATGTCTTCATTAATTTCAAAGACAAAGCCTAAATATAAACTGTGAAGTTGTCATTGACAAAATTTCAACTCAGATGTAAAACTTTATAAGTAAAAAGCTGAGTAAATTAGAAAGGATGCAAAACATTTGGAAAATTAGCAAAAGGGTTAATGTGCAAAGCTAATAGCTAGCGCTGCTGTTAGCGGATTAGCAGAAGTGCTTCCACCATTGTAAACAATCTTCCCCATTGTTTATTTATTAGATTACCAAAAAAAATTTAAATAAAACAAACATCCCCTGATTCATCCCAACAATAAAAGCATTTAAGCACAGAAGCAAACCACACTGGCAGATTTGGGGAACAGGATGCTTCCATGCAGTCGTTCCTCACACGGACCTGACGCTTCCTGTTCATTCGCGGCCACGCTAAACCAGAACTGAACAGGAAGTGATGTCAGGCCCCGTGTGACGCGCACCATGCGCGGCTGACGGAACGGCGGATGCATTAAACCGCTCCTCACCTCTGACCGTGGGCCATGTCGATAGCTCGTCGCACGGGGACGGGCGACCCCCCCTCTATGACGGTTAGCACCTCCATGGATTTCCTCTCAGGTCGCCGCTTGGCGTGGCGGCTCAGCATGGGCGAGTCGACGCGCTTCCTGGGTGGATCTGCAGGACGGATCAGGGAAAAAAGGAGAAGAAATGGGAAGAGGAACTCTTATTTAGTTTCATGAACTAATAGCTATCCAAAACCCTGACATTTCGTATAAGGTAGTACCATATTTGAAAAAAAAAACAAGGAAGGAAAAACAGGAAACAGGGTGAAAAACTAAGTAAGGCTGGTGGTTATATTGAACATACTCCATGTATCGCAGGTTTTTTAACTGACGATGGTTAAAATGGCTCTATCCCATCCAACGTCATCCAGACTGGATTGAGCATACTTTAGCAGGCTCAATGCTACCTGTTAAAGTGTTAGCATGCTAAAGTATTTCTGGATATATTTTTTAGCGATATTTTTTATTTAATTTTTTTCCTTGCACGGCACTGAAAAAAGGTGGTCTTCCAATCTCATTTTACAATGTGTAAAGACAATAAAAGTCATGTATTCTATTATTGTATTAGCATTCTAACACTATCTTAAAGGATTATAGTTAGCATGCTAACACTAGCTTAAAATGTCAGAGTTAGCATGCTAACACTAGCCTAAAGCGTTAAAGTTAGCATGTTAACACTAGCTTAAAGCGTTGTCTAACTAGCAAGTAAAGTAAATGGACTGAAGTTGATCCAGCGTCTTACTACAGGAGCTTTAAGTTAGTAACAACTGTCTTTGTTCTTAGACAGATTCTGGATCTCAGAACTAAGCAATGTTCATATTTAGCTCATACTACGTTATAGATGACCTTAAATGGTACAAGACTTAATAACTAAATAACCGCGTCAGCTAGGGCTGAACGATCTATCGTTAATGACCGAAAATCGTGGTTTTTATCGGTGCTCCAATAATTTTGTCAATAATTTCACATGCGTGCCCAATGCTGTGCAGAAAGACTCTGTGTCAGCTACCAACCACAAAGCAGCACCAGGTCAAGTGTTCTCCCCCCAAATCAGTGTGTAGCTCGTCGTTCCATTTCCAACATGGCTGAAGCGGGAGCAGAAGCGGAGCCGACGAAATTAATGTCAATGACAAACAGCTTTTGAAATCTGTTGCCAGCTGTTTTTCTTTGACTTTCTTAATGGAATTCATTGAAACTTGATTTTTAACAAAAAAAATCGTGATTGAAATCGAAACCGCAATCTCTGTCAGAAAAATCGCAATTTGGATTTTTTCCTAAAATTGTTCAGCCCTAGCGTCAGCTATGCTGCTATGTTATGTCATGTTTGCTGCTTACTATATATGGGAGAAGTGTGTTTATTCTCCAACAAGTTTTTCACGATTGCCGAAAACGTTGCAGAAAACGGGGAAGAAATGCTACAGAATTTACTGCAAAATCAACGATTTTTGCCAACAATGTTTTTCAGGGTTTGGGGGGGGACACACCAAGTTTCAAAGCAAATGAATTCAGAATTAAAGTATTAAAGTCTGTTTCAGTTTAATGACATTTATTTTCAACCAAACACATTTACTTTCAAGTTTTGGTGAATCCAGATTCAGTTTCTGTTTACACGAGTTTCAGCAAAAGAAAAAAACGTACCTGTTATTTTTTATTATGAAATCTTAAATCATTCCTGCAAATTAAGCAGACTCTAGTGGAAAGAAATAAAATAGAATTTCGTTTCCTGCTTTATTATCGTCAACATTTCCACCGAAGAACAGAAAACCCGGACGAAACCGCGGGGACGTACCGATCTCGTTCCGCGGCGGCAGGTTCTGGTCCTCCTGGCTCGGATATCTCTCCTTCCGGTCCAGCAGCAGGAAGTAGATCATCTTCTCCTGGTTGCAACTGAGGACAGAAGAGGTGGGACTGAGTTTCTCAGATACTTCCTCCTCACCCTTCGTCCTCCTCCTCATCACTCACTCCTCAGACAGCAGGTCTTCGCTCAGCTTCTCCTTATCTCTGAAGCAGCCCAGCGAGTGCATGCTCTCCAGTACGTCCGGGTCGATCTCCTCATGGGCGCTCAGCATCCTGACAGCCACCTTTCTCGGTACCGGCTGCTCCGGTTCGGGCTCGTTCTTTCCGGCTCTGCGGCAGAAACGGAAGAAAGCCGGTCGGAAATGAAGGACTCCGCCGACATTTGAGGGTAAGTCACCCCGAGCGCAGAAGCACAATACTGGGAATGCCGCCAGTGGTTCTTCACTTACGCCGACCGCAATTGTATAGATTAGTATACGCTGCACAGATATGTGTGTATGGGGCATTAACTTGTTGGCTGGATATTTGGTACAGAAATATTTCACATTTGAGTGAAGGTTGTACACTCACACTACCGAGTAATTGGCCAGTTATAAACGGCCATGAACAGGTCCACCAATGTCTTCATCATGTTGTTTGGATGAGATAAAGATAAAGAGTCTTGGACAACATTTAAGGTAATCTATAACGTAGTATGAGCAAAATATGAACATTACTTACTTCTGAAATCCAGAATCTGTCTAAGAACAAAGCCAGTTGTTACTAACTTAAAGCTCCTGTAGTAAGACACTGGATCAACTTCAGTGCATTTGCTTTTATTAGTTTACGGGGCAGATCTGACACATCCAATATGGCTGACATGCCGCCGCTGCGGAACAACGCGCTCAATGAGGCGTCTACGTCTATATGTCTATGCGTACGCCCCTAACAGAGATCTGACTGGTCCATACCTTCCTAACAGAGCACTTCTCTCTCAGACTGCAGGTTTACTGGTGGTTCCTGGAATCTCTAAAAGCACAATGGGAGGCAGATCTTTCAGTTATCAGGCTCCTCTCCTGTGGAACCAGCTTCCAGCTTTAGTCCGTGAGGCAGACACCCTGTCTAGTTTCAAATCTAGGCTTAAAACCTTCATGTTTGGTAAAGTTTATAGTTAGGAAGAGGTAGAGAAGACAGAATAATGTGGTTGGGGGAGGAACTCAGTCTAGACAGACGGTTCTCCTTTGCTCTACCTTCTTCATGTCTCACTCTACAGGGTTATTTAAGTTATTTCTATAGTTATGCTGCTATAGGCTTATCCTGCGTTCCAACAAAACGTGGCAAACGTTCAAGATGGACGCATATAAATTTTGTGGACATTTTAGGGTCAGATGCTTCAAATGCGCGTCAAGCATCCCCACTTCCTGTTTTCCCCGTTCGGACTTCCTATCTCTTCAACGGTCTCCTTGTACAGTGGAGGATGAAACTAAGAGAGCGGCTCGTCCTTCTTTAAAAAAACAAGAGAGCGTGGTTGTCATATCTGTAACTAGGGGAAATATCCAGCAGCGTTCAGAGTTTGGTGATTTTCTCCTCCAGGAGCTTAACGATGACGAGGGTCGATTTCAGCACCAGTTTCACTGGAGTTAGAGAAAACAGCCACAATAAATCTATCCTCCATCATCACTTCAGGATCTTCCGCCCCAACACGTTTTGATGCTCCAGACGTGTTTGGTGTGAACACAGCAATAGTCTGTTGGAGGAAAATCTGACCACTTCTTCTCTCTCTGGTACTGGACACTATAGGAAGTAGACTGGGAACGCTGGTCACCAACCTCTGTAATGCTAACCTTAGCTCCTCCAATGCTAACGGCAGCTTCTTCAAAACTAAAGCCAGCTGTTCCACGCTACCGGACAGTAGAGAGCACAGGTAATCCAGCGAGATTAGCTTTATCGCTGTATAGACTAGCATTAGCATTAAAGAGGCTAGTGACTAACATGCTGGTGCTCGCTTGTCATTAACAACACACACTCAATACTTATAAGAATATATAAATCATTTAGGAACTATAATTTGTTTAATACAGTAATATTATCTTGTAATTTTCTTCTGCTATGTCTTTGTTTTAAATTTGTTTTATGTTTTAACGCACTTTTTTATGTTATACTGTTTTTGAATCTGTATTTAATTTAATTTTTTATACAAAAAAAGATAAATAAAAGATTGAGCTGTAACGTTTTTGTGTATACATTTTGCTTTACATGCAAAATTGTCTAATTTGGCGCTAAAAACACATCGTATGCTTGGACTGCGGCCGGCGGATGATAAACTGAACACTATCACTTACTATAGTCAGCTTCATTTTGTAGAGGTCGGTTTCAACTTTCTTTCTTTTGATAAGAAAGCCAAATTCTGTTAATTAACATTGATTTGCAAGAAGCAATAAAAGAAAATGGGTAAAACATCTAAAGGAGAGAATCATTTTCATGGGATGTGTAGGATTACAATAGAGGATCAGTGGCTGAGGGAAAAACCCAGAGCTACATTGTTTTTTTGTTCAGAGCCAGAAACAGTGAATCCATTAAAGATCAGACGAGCTTTAGGAGCATCTCTTGTTCCTGACTAATGGACTCACTCTTTGATGAGAGTATCATTATCATTCAACCTCATTCAGCATCATTTTCCCCCTTTTATCAGCTCTCAGAACGAAGACACGGAAGGTGAAATGAGGAGGTTTGTACTTACAGATACCACGTGTGTTTCTGGATCTGCTCTAACTGCGGGGGGAATAAAAAGATTAATGAGAAACGGGGCCGAGAGGCCGAAGGCTCAGCACCCCAATGGTCTTCATCTTGGCTTACCGTCAGCCGCTTGGTGGCATCCACCTCGATCATCCCCCGCAGGAGGTTCTGACAGTCCGGGGGGATGAAGTGCGGCATGTGAAAAACTCCCAGCTTCACTTTCTCCAGGAGGTTCCTCAGGTTGTCGTCGTCAAATGGCAGCGCGCCCTGAAGAAAAAGAGCAGGAAATCCTTAACTTACAGTCATTTAAAATGAAAAATGTTGTTAAATAAACGGATATGAAATCAGGAGTGACACCAAAAGAGGCGTCTGGTCACGCTAGTTTGAGGGCCAAACAGGATAAACATTTAATGAACACACTAAAACTTTAAAGGTAACATTTGTGAACATTAATATGAAAAAAAAAGGAATAAATCAACTTAAACCTTAAATAACTTATGATATTATGCCCTCCATAAAACATATTCTAACCTAAGTTAGAGCAAACCTTCAAATCTCTTTATTTTAAGTTTTGTGTAATGTTGGTGCTTGTTTACTTTAATTTACAAAGCTATTAAACAACTGTTGCAGATATGCTATAAATTACCGTCAGAACATTTTTAATAAAGAATTTGGTTTCAAAATGTCCATTTTCGTTTATCCGTTACGTTAACATCGTAACAAGCTCCTCTCCACAGAGATCCATCAGCCGCCCACCTCGGCTGCTCCTCGGCTTTGGGAGCACCGCTCAGTGACGAGATGACTGATGGCGTCTCGTCTCCATCGGAGACGGGGGAGGACGGGGCCAGATTGCCGTCGTCACGGCGACATCTTTACGCTCCGTCCTAATCAAGGCGAAGACACGCCTGGCTGCATGCCGCAAAAACAAACTGTGATTAACTCGCTCCGTCATCACTGTCACTGTTACGTAGCTTTAACGGAGATGAGGAAGAAGATTAGACGGGATGTACTCCTCGATCGCTTAATCTGCTTCTTTTTGTTTGATCCTCCCAAAGTTTCAGTCGCTGGAACTGAGCAGGGTTCTGCTTCTGCTGCGTTTCTTTGTTTGTTTTTTTACGTTAAAGCAGTTTTTCCTCTCTAGTGTCTCCAGCTTCCTTCTTCAACTCCTGCTGAATCCCAAGACATTTTTTAGCCGAGCACAGAAACGTGGTTCCTTCAGTGTGTCCTGGATCACCAACCATGGAGTCGTCCATTTTTACCAGAAGCCGATGCTGCGTTCGCACTGAATGCGTCGGGAGCGTCAAGAGCCAGCAGTTTACGTGCAAATTCGATGTAGACGCACGTCTAGGAGCGTCAAAAAGTCTTGCTGGGCTCCAAAAGCTGAGTTGGGAAATCTCAAATTTGGCCGCTGGATGCTTGAACATGGACCAATCAGAGAGCTCCTTCTATGTGACGTAGTGACAAACTTTCCAACATGACGGAAGATCCTGAAGTGATGATGGAGGACAGATTTATTGTGGCTGTTTTCTCTAACTCCAGTGAAACTAGAGCTGAAATCGACCCTCGTCAGCGTTAAGCTCCTGGAGGAGAAAATCACCAAACTCTGAACGCTGCTGGATTTTTCCCCTAGTAACAGATATGGAGCCGAGGCAGCCGACAACCACGCTCTCTTGGTTTATTAGATAAAGACGAGACGCTCTCTCAGTTTCATCCTCCATTGGACAAAAAGACTGTTGAAGAGACAGGAAGTCCGACTGGAGAAAACAGGAAGTGTTGATGCTTGACACAAGTTTGAAGCATCTGACCCCCAAAAATGTGCGCACGTCCAACTTGAATGGTTAAGACACGATTTTGACGTGTTTGGCGTGAACCAGACATCCTGCAGAGGAAACTCATTTACAGTATTCGTGACCAGATATGAGGACGTGAGCGTAGATCTGCAGACGTCCTTGTCAACCCGTCTGACGATCGACCCCTCCACTTTACCCTCAAAATCCTCAGGAAGTTGAACTCCTCTCGGGCAAGAACGCTGGTCCTCCTGACCCAAACAGCTGCTTTTCCTCTCGGGCAAGAACGCTGGTGAAGGTTCGGTCCATAAAAGACAAGAATCCAAATCGTGCCTGATACAAGTTTTTATTGTTTTTAACTAAGCTTAACAAATTATTCACAAACTAAACCTACTAAAAAAAAATGTAAATAAAAAAAGTTAAAGATTAACTTAGTTTGACTAGATTTGTAGTTTGCATGAAACCTCGCTATCTTTAGTGTCTGTCTTCAGCCTATCTGCTGGCGGCCATGTTGACGCACGGGCGAGTTACTCACCACTAAAAGTGCAAACAGGATGACTCCACAGCTCCACGCATCCGCTTTCCTCCCGTCGTACTTCTCTCCCTGAATGAAGCAGCCATGATGAAAAGACAGCGATGAGAGCCTGACGCTTTCATCCAGCCATCAACAATCCAAGTAAAGGGTTTGGAACCTTGGTGGGACCAGAACTCAAACACGGATGAAAGTACAAAACATTATAGAAACTCAGCTAAAAAGGTGGAAACTAACAAGAACATAGAAACATTCACATTTAGAGCTAAAGGAGGTTTGTTTAGATCAGGGGTGCCCGATACGTCGATTGCTATCGAGAGGAGTGCCGGCCAATCACTCGCACGGCATTACAGGAAGTAGATGACCGCGTCCATACTTCAGTTTATTTTCTTTTTTATTTACATACTGGGCATTAAACTGATGCGCATTTAAGTACGTAAACACGCGCTAACTCTACGTTAGCTTTGCGTAAGCAAGCTATGGTGTCAACTAGCGAGTCTCCGGGCCGGGGCTGCATCAAACCCCCTGAACTCTATATATATATATATATATACACTAATTGGTGTTATAGATTACATTTTAATTATTTTTCATCCTAAAAGGTCAAAATATACAATAAGAAGGATTTAAATAATATAAAAGAAATGTATTGTTTTGGTGGTGGTGGTGGGTGAGGTTGGTAGATCGCTTAGTAACTCGCAAGCTCGAAACGTGTGGGCGCCCCTGGTTTAGATGCATTAAGCACAAATATGGGCTAAACCTCAACATGTTTCAGTTGTCAAATTCAGTTCTGAAACACAAAGACTTCACTGACTACAAAGTGCATTTCAGATCAGAGACCAGACAATGAAGACGAGGAGGAAGAGGCAGAGGGGGAGGGGTGGCGTGAATGCAGATAGCTGTGATGTAAGAGACTGAACAAAAAGCAAGAACGAGGAGAAAGCACTCACCCTGATGACCTCCGGGCAGGCGTAGTGAGGCGACCTGGGACGGGAGGCAAACTGGAGGTTAGGTTTTACATAAGAAAAACTAAAAGTGGAGGAAAAAACTGAGCCACTCAAACAGGAAAAAAAAAAACAGCTAAATGAAGGAGTTTGTGTCCTGGTGGAGGATCGGCACCGACCCGGTTATGAAAGAAAGCTAAACATGAGAAAGCCAGACTTTTAAGTGACTCTCTCTACGATCCTCGTTGGTCAGAGTGTTTCTGTGACAACAGGCAGGAAGAGAAACAGAGGATATCGGTCCAACAAGTAAGACTGGGTTAGGAGCAGGGTCAACGACCGGGGGTTAATTATTTATAAAAAAAGCTTGGAGATGACAAAATTCAAAACAACCTGTGAGATATTTAGAAAAAAATTCATTTAGGTAGTTTTTGGGAAGGACAAATGAGCTCAACAGTGTAAAATATTTGATAATTTTTAGGAATAAAATACGAAAAAAATAGAATTACATCAAACTTGTTGAGTTTACTGAATATTGTTCAGCAGGAGGCTGACTTAGTTGGACATTATTGTTCCTAATAATCTGAACTTGTGTCTCTACCAGCATGTTTAGAACAGAGTTAGTAAGTGGTAGACATTGCTGGGGGTGAGCGTCTTGTTCCACATGTGTTCCTTTATTGTTGCTCCTGCAACTCTAAATGAATATGAACTGAATTCATTCACAGTATTTAGCGCCTTTATTTTCTTATTAGCTTATTTTACCGCGCTGGTTCTTCCTCTCCTGCTTCAACTCAGACATGTTTTGGTCTCAGATGTTCACTTAAAGAAGACTTTCCTATATTTTCCTGCTCCGCCATCTTGCTCAGGGCAAATGTGTTTATGAGCCATGCGGTAGCAAAACAAGGCTAACGATTGGCTGATTTCTTCTTCTACTGCTCCTCTAGTAGATCACAGCGTTAGGTAGCTCATTACTGCCCCCTATTGACCGCAGATATTTCAGACTGTGTTGAAAATAGACGCTTACGGTAAAATGTGATTATAAATTGTTTTTCAACTATTGTTTTGGCTCTACACATTTTAAAATTCTGCATTAAAGAAGGTGAAGTTATTTTATGCTTGCTTCCTTTTTTTTTGATTTTTCAAACACAAGTGAAACACGCTAAAGGGAAGAAGGAAACTACTTTATTCCCTACTACTAAATTATTATTATTTACAGCCGCTGTGTTTGCGATGAACGGACGATCAGTCAACGAGTTCCTGTCGCTATAGACTCTAAAGAAGGATGTTTTTACAGTCAAGAGAGTCAATTTATTTGTAACACACGTTTAAAATCAATCCCGACTGCTTTACATAAAGCGTATATTAAAGAAAACAATTTAAGAGCAAAGTTTACAGTTTAAAAGCCTTTTTTTTTATCAGTAACTGTTTTGTTCATTTAAAGCTTTTAATATAATATATTCCGTTGTAAACCTTCTGATTCCTCGCCTTTGAGTAACTTTAGAAAAGGTTTTCCTTTGTATTTTTATTGGGGATTTTGTGAAAATGTAAATAAAAATGGAACAAATACAAAGAAAAAAAGCCTAATGTTTAGAAGTTTAAATGTGATTTCATAGAAATTATGTGGGTGGAGTAAAGTCTGAAGTTTGGAACTTTTTTCCTGCAGATGTTTTTTATTTTTTATTTTATCCAGGTCAGGACGACAAAAATCATTCATTCATGTTCCTCTCACTTAAATGCATAAAGTTGCCTTTGTTATGTTCACTCTTACTTTTTTATTAATGCATTTAAACACAAGTGCACAACAGTCATATCCATCCTCTGTAATCTGAAATCCGGGTAAGGAGATGTTGCTTTGGTTTAATTTGTGGCCAACGACTCAGTGATTAACATTCATTAGATCAAATTTAGGAAAATAAGTGGAAAAGAAACACAAATAAAAATGAACTGCAACACCCAACGATTACAAAAACAATTTATATGCTAATAAACAGCGATACTGTAATTCGATGTCATCATAAATATGACAGGTTGCAATAAAATAAAACAGGATCTCAGTTCTTCTTCTTCTCCTCCTTCCAGCAGCAGAGAGCCTCAGTTTTCAGAACAAAGAAGCTTCCTGCAGAAAAACAAACTCGCCAAGCTTCTGTTTTCTTCTTTACAGCCTGTTTTGTTTCCACCAAAGCTGGATTTTAATCAGGAGATGTGGAATGAGTTCAGCAAACGTTTCCATCTCAACTTTAGTGCATTAACTTTTATTAGGGAAGGCAAAAAAAACAAACAACTCAAGAAATTGTAAAATATATAAATGCTAACTTGATGGGTCTCTGAGCCTCAGATATTCTTCTCTACATCTCTGTTCTCTCTCCGTATAAGACAAATGTTATAAAATAAAGTGATTTTATGAACGAAATCTCTAAGACTTTAAAACGAATGATTTGATCTTGACTAATCCCGGGAACAAATGTGGAATCTCTGACGCAGGATTTTACATAAAATCAAGGAAATCATAACCAAGCCTGAACATCCTCCGGAAAACACTGTCTTCAGTCAGAGGCTTCTTTGCTAAGTTGTAAAACAGACGCCGTTCGCAACAGGGACATTTAAATCTCTGCTTGGCAAATTTCATCTTCAGCTTGTTAAGAGTAGAGAAACCGACGCTCGTCCCTTCCTGTGCGCCGTTATTAGTCCGTTCAAGTGTTGCTGCGCGTTCCTCTGTAAGAGGCTGAGGCCGCAGGTGCTAATGAGGTTTCAGGAAGTTCACACGTCAGATAAGCAGCAGATGAGAGCAGGTGATAAAGGGAGCAGCTGCTTTGTTTAGGGCAGCATGTTTAAATGATAATGGGGTTGCTGCTTGGGCTGTTTGCACCTCGCCTGACTGCCTGCCAACAGGGCGGCGCTCTCAGAAACCTACCCAACAAACAGCTCCGGTCAAAAGCTTCATTAACCATCAAAGGCTACGGCCCCAAAAAAATAAATAAAGAGAAAAATAAAAATATACTTAAAAATAGGTTAAAAATAAATCAAACGATAAATAAATGAAAAATAAAACAAAACCAATGAATTAGAGAGGTCACTCCAAATCACTTCTTATTTATAAAATGACAAATTGAAATACACAAAATAAAAAAATTCATATATTTTTTTTAAATGAATACAAAAAATACAAACTAAATACATAAAAAATGCACTAAACTTTAACGCTGGTCTGTTTTATCCTTTCACACAGATATGGATGTGTGATCAGTTTCTTTTTTCTATGTCTGAGTTTGAAAGATTTGACCCGAACTGGAATAGTAACGCAACAAATAAAAGCCTGATATCAACTAGAAACTGGAGGATCAGAGTCAGCGTCAGCGTGGACCTGAAAAAAGGAACATTTAGACACTTCCGCGAGACATTTAGCCGAGCCGAGGTCGAGCTGTGCGGATGCAAGGACTGGAAGAAGGCAAAGAGGAGTCAAGGCGTTGGCAGCATCATGCTGTGGGGCTGTTTCACTTTTAGCTACCCTGCTGGACTTCATACAGCATCAATTAAAAAAAATCCCTGTAGATCGTAGTCAGTCCAACCGTAAAAACGCAAAAATCCCGGATCTTGCTGTGAATTTTGCTGCATTTTGTCGTGTTTTCTGCGATGAAAATGCGAGAAAACGTGGAAAATATCCGGAAAAGTGTAAAAAAATTGTGAATAGATGTTTCCAAATGTATGAGAATAAACCTGCTTCTCCCACATCTAGTAAACAGCAAACATGACATAACATAGCAGCATAGCTGAGCCAGTTATTTAGTCCCGTTATGCTAACTTAGAGTCTTGGACCATTTAAGGTCATCTATAACGTAGTATGAGCTAAATATGAACATTGCTTAGTTCTGAAATCCAGAATCTGTCTAA
>JAVLVB010000374.1:4140833-4158268 GCA_032876305.1 Orestias chungarensis
AACTCAGACATGTTTTGGTCTCAGATGTTCACTTAAAGAAGACTTTCCTACATTTTCCTGCTCCGCCATCTTGCTCAGGGCAAATGTGTTTATGAGCCATGCGCTAGCAAAACAAGGCTAACGATTGGCTGATTTCTTCTTCTACTGCTCCACTGGTAGATCACAGTGTTAGGTAGCTCATTACTGCCCCCTATTGACCGCAGATATAACAGATTGTGTTAAAAATGGACACTTACGGTAAAACATGATTATAAAGCAACTAATCGATGAATAAATTAGCTGTCAACTATCGTAAACGATTTTAACCGATTAAATGTATTAGTTGTTTTTAGCTCTACAGCAAACACAGGAGAAATGATCCTATCTTCTGTCCTGGTTTGAAAACTGATTCTCTCTGAACACCAGTTCATTTTAGAACCGCCTGCATTGGGAAATCAGATTTATTTTTTATCATATTTAATTAATTTTGGGACATTTTAAATGGTAAATTTAGTCATTTACTTCTACTAATTTCACTCACCAAAAATCGTTTAAAAAGTTTTTGTTATCATTTTTGTTTTGTTTTTACTAATTACTACTTTGATTCGTCCTCCAAGTGAATAACTTTTAGTAAGCAGAGCTACATTTTTTATTTTCTGAGGGAAAACAGACGGAAACTTTACAAATAATTATTCACTAAAGGGTGCAAATTTTCACCAATGGAAACAAAATAAAATGGTCGTGAGAAGGAAAGCAGCAGCTAGAGGATTCTAATAGAGCGGATCATCACAACTACGTCTATGAAAGCAGGAGTTTTGGCAAATTGTTGCTCTGGGCGATAAATAAACATAATGTGAAAGTGGAAAGACAAAAGCAATCGGCTCAAAAAAAAAGCTCCAGAAGGGAAGGACATCTTTCAACAAAGAAGAAGAGCAAAACATTCTAGACAGCATTAGGAATCATCTTCAAATCTGAGGCCAAACTAGAAACACACGGCAGAAGGTCTGGAGCAAACCTAACACAGCTTCTCTGATACCTGCCGTCATGCATGGTGGAGAACAATTATGATCTGGGCCAGTTTTGTCCCTTCCAGATACAGTTTAACTGGTTTGAATGCCAAAGAGTCCTAGAGTAAAACGTGAGTCCTGCATTCTAACATCTGAAGATCAGAGCAGAAGCAGATCTGCAACAAAATGGCGGAAAAATGAAGGAATCAACATCGACATTTTAATCTGTTTCCGCAGCGCAGGCCAGAATAAGTGGACATCTATCCAGGTGACATGTCTGTTGACCGTCGTCCATATTCAGATTCAAACACATCAAGATGTTGAGTTAATGTTCCTTTGATCCTGCTTCTTCATCATGGAGAGAGCAAGAAAAAAACTAAGGGATCAGCTTCTCTGTTTGGAAGTTTTTACACCCATACATTCAAAGTTACTTTTTTGATTATTATTCAAATTTGTTTAAAAGTTTCCGACCTAAGAAAAGCCAGCAGAATACATCCAGTCACTGACATGCAGTATTCACTCCTCCTGGACCTAAAAGCCGGGAACTCGTCACTGAATTCCCAGCGATCCCTCATACTGAGCATGCATGTAGTGACAGTGGAGAGGAAAAACTCCCCTTTAACATAGAGGTAGAAGGGGGCCGGCTTAGCCCCGGACCCCCCTGAAATCTGATTGGACCCCCCCGGGTTCCACCTAAGACGATTGACATGTCACCACACTGCGCACGTCCAGTAGTTGGCGCAATTAACCACAAAGAGTTTTAAAGCACTTTACTTAAACAAGAAGTGTATTGGAGGCAGATCTGAACTTTTTTGCTTAGCTTAGCATAGATTAGCTTAGTATAGCATAGCATAGCATAGCATAGCATTACTGGTTTGTCAACTAAGATCTCCTTCTTCGAAAACCCCAGACTATAATTCAAAGTGTTGTCAGTATTGATGAACTGAGAGCCTAAGGTAAACGTTTATGTTTAAGACATCTAGAAACGTTTCGCAACAAATTCAAAAGAGCATGAAAACGCTGAATGCACTCACCTTCTCTGTTTATCTCTGAATACATTGTGGGATATGATGCTGTCCCAAGTCTGCAGAAGCAACAAACCTCCGTAAAATGGCTGAAATAAGAACATATCCCGGATCTTTTAGCGTACTTTGTTTTACTGGTAGTTAGGATTGGAACGGCGCTTGGGCCTCTGCAGATGAGGTTTTTAAAAACACTACCCATAATCCCCTGAGGCCAGTCTGACCTTCGTTAAACATATTTAGACTTCCATTCAACATATTAATTATTAATTAAATGTATTCATACTTTCAATGTATATATATAAATAAACTGGGTTATGGCCAGTTGTGGAAGACTAACGGCTCCTCCTCTCTGAGGCTCTCTGAGTGCTGGCGTCTCTTCTCAGGATCGCCGCTCGTGTGTGTGCGTGTCCACGTTGCTCCTCGTCCCTGGTGTCCCCACATTCACACGTGTCCCGCTGCCATCACTGGTAATTACCGCTGTTTTCAGCGCTCCACCGCTGGGCTGACACGGTGTAGCATGGCGGAGGCTAATTAAAGACATGTAGAAGGTGAGCCCACTCTGAAGCTGCCACCCCCCACCAGAGTTTGCTGATGCTTATTAGACTCCATTAAGTCCCATATGGCTTTTTAATGTGCCATAATAAAGTGAGCAGCGATGTTTGGTTGGGGGTTGCCGGTGAAACGTCGGGTCACTGATCGTCCCCATAGAGCAGAGGCAGCAGAAACAGTTCCTTTCATGAATCAGGTGAATAGAAAGGTGATAATGTTTGAACCTCTCATAAGGACGTAGACGAGGAAGAGCCGATTTGAATTCAATTACCTCCTGGATGTCTGAGGATATTAATACAAAGCAATTAGTGCTGGTTCTGTTCGTGTGTTGTGGGAGAAATAGTAATAGACGTGACTTTTCACAGCCCAGCGTCTCCACACTGAGAACGCTCATTACAAGTGCGAACGCTTTGCGTCTCTTTCCTGAGGTGAGATGAGAAGTCGGCTGGAGGACACCGCGGCTGTCCAGAGTTCAGCCTGCTGCCGCTTTCCTTCATCTCATCACTTCAGCCGAGCGTTGATCCGCCGTCTCGGCCGCTCGGGATGGTTTATTCAGCAAGAGGTAAAACGGCTTCAAAGATACGACCGCAGAAGAAGAAACGCTCGTGCCTGGTGTCTGAATAAATGCTGATCTAGAACGGAGATGGTAAAGTTTCCAGCTTTAGGTAAAATCAGAACATCTGCGTTCATTTTAGGAATTTATACTGTAAGCGGTAAGAGCCTGGTTCTGGCAGGGCATGGTTCCTGCAGCGTAGAGCAGTTCTTTCTGACCATCACAGAGTTACGTTTAGTGCAAATAGGGAACTTTATTACGTCCCTGCCATAGTCTAGCATTGGCTAATGCTAATGTTAGCATTATAGTTAACATTGGCATTTAAGCTTATTTTCATGTATAGGTAAAGCTTAACGTACTGAAAACAGAAAGTACGTGTAAATCAACATGCTTGTATGACCTCACATAGTAAGGATAGCATTTAAGCTAACATTAGCATTTCAGCTTCTACTTGCCTATACACTGCTCTGTTCATACTAAATGAAGTATGTTATTAAAATTGAACATGTCTATGAAAACCTACATGCTAACATTAGCATTATGGCTAATTACTATTTAAGATCATTAGGCTAAACCTAACATACTTAATACAGAAATTAGGTGTCATTTAACATGCTAGTAAGTATTCACATAGTAATGAAAGCATTTAAGCTAATATTAGCATTTTTACTACTGTCGGCTTATGAACTACTGTGTGCGTGCAACAATGACGTACATTAGTGTTACTGAACATGCTAATGGTGAACTACATGCTAACATTAGCTTTGTAGCCAAAATTAGCATTTAACCTGACTCTATAGCTTTTTATTATATATTTTTAACGGCATGAACTAAGCTTAGATCAAGTTCCTATAAAGGCTAAAAAAATACCATTATACCTCAAACGCTGAGGCTTCTTTTCAATGTTAAAGAAAATGATTTTTCTAGAATCTGTGGAGAAATGAACATTTCATGAATTATAGCTCTATTCTGTTGCTTTTGTTTTTTCTTCCTTCTAATTTTTTTGTTGTAGGTGTTAAACTATTGATGAATGGAATAAATGGCATCTTATATCAGGTGATAACATTTGTTTATCATTAATTATTTAAGTCTATTATTTAAGTATATTATCTCCAATTGTAGATCCTGTGTACCTGGAACAATTCATGCCGATACTCTTTTACTTTGAGACATTTGGTTGTTGTTTTTTTCCTCCAGGGGGTCTTTTGCGGGCTCTAATGTCCCTTATATGAAACTAGGCTGACAGGAAAGGGGGAAGGAGAGAGGGGAACAAATGCGGCAAATGTCGTCAGGACAGGGAATTGAACCAGCGACGGCTGGGTCGAGGACTCAAGACCGCCAAATATGGGTGGAGCTACCCTTACGCCCCCACAGCACACCTATTTCAGACATTTGTTTTGGTGACTAACCAGGACAACAACTTGATCAGCTGATAAACTTACCTCGACGTCAGCCATAAATCCTAAAAGAGTTCCAGAGCGGAACAAAAGAGGACAGAGAGAGAAGGACGAAGTTTAAACCCTCTCTTCCATCAATCATCAACGTTAGCTCTCTAGCCAACAAGCTAGATGCTGTGGAACAAGTGGAGATCGGTGTGAAACGCAGGATTATTTGTAAAACATTTCATAAAATCCTGAGTATCCTCTTCATCAGACTGTTCTACAATCACAGTGTCTTGAGAGGTGACTAGGAATGCGCATGAATACAGACTGCTACAGGAGATGGTCCCTGCCTAACTTCTTTGCATCTACAACCAATGTTCGTAGAAAAATCAAGCAAACACATTTAACTTCCCTTTGGGATTAATAAAGTGCTTTTGAACTTAAATGAATATTGATAAAAATCCTGTTACCGTTTTATAGCTTCCCAGCTCTGAAAGACAGTCGCACCCTCTTAAATGACCTCAAACTGACCTCATTAATTAACATTATTTCTACAGATTAAAACTTGACTAATTTGCTGCTAATACAGCAAAACCTTATCCGATTTAAGTTGTGACCCATTTTTTAATCTTTCCTTTATCTGTTTCATCGGCTTCCATGAGGACTATTAAACGCAGATTGTTCAAGATTCACCTCAAGCAAGAGATCTTATCACAAACCTGCCGCAGATCAGAGCCTGTAACTCCAAACGTAGAGCGATTATCCTGCTGCTGTGATACAAGGCAGGATCAGAGCCTCAGTGAGGTGACTTCGAGTTCAGCTCCAGTTCTCAGCGTCTCTGCGAGGTTCACTTCTTACTCTGCTTTGCTGAGCAACACATGAGGCAATATTTAGAAAGTTTAGGGTCACAGCCATGCAAACTAGGCAAGGCAAGGCAAATTTATTTGTATAGCACATTTTCGTGTACAAGACAAGTGCTTTACATAGGAAAAAAGATCAGAAAATCAAACAATAAAATCAGCTCTGAATTTAAAAGAAATAAAATTAAAATAAAATAATAATATTAATAATAATAATAGTAATAATATTCTCAGTTGCTATATGCACAGCTAAATAAGGCTGTTTTCAACCTGGATTTAAATAACAGCAGAGTTGAAACCTGTCTCACCTCTTCAGGAAGACTGTTGCAGATTTTAGGAGCATAAAACTGGAGTGAAGCCTCCCCTTGTTTGGTCCTGACTCTGGGCATCAGCAGGAGGCCACTACCTGAGGTTCTCAGAGTCCTGGCTGGTTCATATGGCTCTAACATGTCAGATATGTACTTTGGGGCTAAACCATGAAGAGATTTGTACACAAGCAAGCCTGTTTTAAAGTCTATTCTTTGAGTGAAAGGAAGCCAGTGCAGAGACTTGAGCACTGGATTAATGTGGTCATATTTCCTGGTTTTGGTCAGAACTCGAGCAGCAGCATTCTGGATGTTCTGAAACTGTCTTAAGGCCCGTTTAGAAAGCCCAGTGAGCAGGCCGTTACAGTAGTCTAACCTGCTAGAGATAAAAGCATGTATAAGTGTCTCTAGGTCTGGTTTAGAGACTATTCCTCTGATTCTGGCAATGTTTTTAAGATGGTAAAAGGCTGCTGATGTTACTGATTTAATGTGGCTGTTGAAGTTCAGGTCAGAATCCAGTATTACCCCAAGATTTTTGACCTGATGTTTAGGTTCCAGAGAGAGCGTCAGAAGGTAACTGATGACACTTTCTCTTTGTTTCTGTGGGCCACAGACAATGATTTCAGGTTTGTCTGAGTTTAACTGGCAGAAGTTGTTCTGCATCCACAGACTGATCTGTTGAGTACAGTGACACAATAAATTAACAGGCCCATGTTCTCCCGCTGTAAGCGACACATAGATCTGAGTGTCATCAGCATAGTTGTGGTAGGACACATCATGGTTGCGTATTAGCTGGCCCAGTGGAAGCATGTACAGATTAAATAAAAGGGGTCCCAGGATCGACCCCTGGGGAACCCCACAGGTTACAACCATTCGGTCGGAGACGCAGTTCCCAATTTGAACAAAGTAACACCTGTCCTCAAGGTAGGACTTAAACCAGTTAAGAGCCAAACCAGTGATTTCCACCCAGTCTTTTAACCTTTGTAATAAAATCACATGGTCAACTGTGTCAAAGGCGGCGGTCAGGTCCAGCAGAACTAGGACAGAGACTTTTCCTGCATCTGAGTTTAGGCGGATGTCGTTTGTCACCTCGATCAGAGCTGTGTCAGTGCTGTGGTGGGGCCTAAAGCCTGACTGGAAAGCATCAAACACATTGTTAGACAGGAGAAAGTCACTCAACTGTTGGTATACAACTTTTTCCAGCACTTTTCCTAAGAATGGCAGGTTTGATATGGGCCGGTATTTGTTCAGTACTGTGGCATCCAGACTGCTCTTCTTTAGGAGAGGCTTAATGACAGCAGTTTTCAAGGCCTTTGGGAATATTCCAGTCTGAAGTGAGATGTTGACTAAATGAGCGAGTTGTGGAAGCAAACTGCTCAGCACAGACTTAAGGAATCTAGTGGGTAACTCATCCAGGCAGCAAGCAGATGGACTCAGGCTGCAGATGATCTCTTCAACTGTTTTATCTGAGACAGGTGTGAACTGTGTCAGCTCTATATGTCTAACTGGGGGTAGGGGAGCTATGTCTATTGTGGAAACAATTGCATTTTTAATGCCTTGAACTTTGTCATTAAAGAAAACTGCAAACTCCTGACATTTAGATGTAGAAATAGGTTCCAAGGGGGTCGAGACTGGAAGGCTTGTTAATCTGCTTACTGTAGCAAACAGGACACGAAAGTTGTTTCTGCAGTTTTTGATGATTTCTGAAAAATACCTCTCTCTGGTTCTACGCAAAGTCTGGTTGAACACACACAACTTTTCTTTGTATATTTCAAAATTAACCTGAAGCTTTGACTTACGCCATTTCCGTTCGGCTCTCCGGCACTCCCTTTTCTGTGCCCTGACCGAGACCTCTTTTCTCCATGGTGCCTAAAAGCCAATGGAACCCTCCCTCACCACCAACCTTTTCACAGACCATAATTCATCGATTTGAAACAACGCTTGTAAATCCCATGAAACTCAGAAATAAAAATAAAAAAATCATACGTATCGCACACTTTAATTTTTAGTAGAAAAACTTGAGTCATTTTTATTGAGTTTCTCTGCATTTGCATCAGAAGCTCATAAGGTTCTTAAAGAGACAGAGGCCAATTTAGAGGCAACAGATTGCAGTTGTTTTGAAAAAGTACAGAATTTTCGTAACTTCTGAAGGTAACATACGTATTTTATGGGTTGTATGTACGTGGAAAATATTCATGCACGTATTTTCCGCGTGCATGCAACCCCACCAGCCTTTAACAACAGTAGTAAGAAATATTTATGCAGATATTACCAAATTTAAATGAAAAATCTCCTTTAAACTGCTTCTCAACAGCGGCAAACATTACTGCATGGGTTAAAATCGGTACACTAAGTACATTTATAACAGAAATCAACAGAGAAACTAAATAATGTGGGTTTTTCTATTTTTACTGATCGTGATAGTAACATCATCCAATATTTGAAGAATTGGCTTGATGATTTAGGGGAATTCCAGATTAATTTGGTTGGTGTATGCGCTTTAGTCAAAAGGAGGATCAATGTGCTCAGATTGATCAGAAAACTTGCCAGGATGTTTCCGTCTCTCAGTCCAGAGACGATATTAAGAGTTAAACTGAGAGCCTCGTTTAGAATCAACATGTTTCCAGACATTCTGACGGTTCAAAACCACACAAACCAGCAAACGTACAAACTGCTGATACAATAATGAGTATCCCTGGTTTACAAACCAGGTAAAGCGTGAGATCTGAGTGTGTACATTTCATTTTGGTGTTTTGTTATTATTCAATCTACAAAATAATTGGTGCTTCAGCGTTTGTCGCCATCTCAACCTCAATGTCACATTTAAGGTCGCCATAGCTTAAAAAAAAAAAAAGCTTTTATTTCTTACAAAAGGTGGAAAACCTTCAATTTTTAATATAAATGTTCTATCTGTACTCATTACTGTTCCCGGAAAAACAAAACAATATACAGAGAAAATATAACTATGCATCAAGAGAAGATAGAAACACTGTGAAAGAACAGCAGAAAACTTAAGAGTTTAGTAGTTTTCTGGATATTGTTACATAAAAATCCTAATTCATCATCATCCGTCCCTCTGCTGGTTTCATGTTCAAAACAGGGCAACACGTTTCCTCGTCCTTTCCTCAGAGTCGCCTCTAATGCCAATAAACTCAAATCAACGCCTCCTAAACTCAGAGCTGCTCTTAATGAATTATAAGGATTGACTCTGGTTACAGCGCACTGCTTCCAAATCTCTCTTTAACTGAAACACGATAGCAAGCCGAGTGGGGCCAGAAATTGGAACATGCGGGGCTGCAATCAAAGCGCCATCTGTTGCCTCTGGGTAAGTGCCTGGACTGTTTTCTCTCATTGACTTGATCGTTTTATGGTGAAGTCGGTGGCTTTTTCAGATCCCGATCATCCCGGGAGTTCCCCAAGGCTGTATGTCAGAACCCGATTTTTTTAATTAACTATATTAGTGAGATTATATCTGTGGATACTTGTACCTTATTCAGCTGCTTCCACTCTCCAATGAAAGCATATTGCTGGACTTCAATGGCAATTTTTTTGAGAGTCCCATCATACAAATCATCCCTATTCCATGTGGCGCTGCATTAATGCAGTAATTAATGTAAATACCTGACATACTGTACAACACATGTACATATTGTCAGTATCTCAAATAAAACTCCATTATATGGCGCTATATAACAGAATTTTTGTTTACAAAGCTGTGAGACATGACATTATTGTAGAAGTAATCTAAAATAAACACATACATGACATTTCAGTTCATTTAGATGCATCTGTTGGCTGAACATCACATTCAACTCAGTTGATGGAATATTTTAACTGAAAAGGTTCTGATTAAGCAAACTTATTCTGCTACTCCCTGTTTATTACAGCAATGCAAAACATTGGTATTTGACAAAGTTCACGTCAGTTGAGTGGAAATTTAGCAAGTAAGAGTTTAGGTCTCCTTTTATTCCATTTTACGGAGGAAAACGTTCAGAGAGGAAAGCATAACAGATGTCACGATCAGCTGGGAGACCCACACCAACTCTACCATTGCCTGCCAGAGAGCCCAGCTTTGTTTGAGGTCAGACGTTCCCTTCTTTCCTGTCGTCGTTTATCAACAAAAACCGAGAAAGCTTCAGTTGCTTTGACCTGTAGAACAAATTGCTGCGACCTCCAGACAGAAACGTATTCCTCCACCTGTTATTTCTCTAACTAGCCGAACTCTTCACATCACCTCTGGTCTGCTGCTCCAGACATGGCTCCACTTGATCCTGCTGTGATCAAGCAATCATGAAATATTCATGCTGCGTTCACACCGAAAGAGCCTGGAGCGTCCAGACATGTCTGATGCCTACAACGCCCAAAACGCTCCAAACACTCGAGTTGAACTTTGGCCGCTGGACCAATCAGAGAGCTCCTTCTATGTGACGTAGTGAAAAACTTTCCAACATGGAGGAAGATTCTGAAGTGATGATGGAGAATAGCTTTATCGTGTCTGTTTTCTCTAATTCCAGTGAAACTAGCGCTGAAATCGACCCTCGTCAGCGTTAAGCCCCTGCAGGAGAAAATCACCAAACTCTGAACGCTGCTGGATTTTTCCCCTAGTTACAGATATGGAGCCGAGGCAGCCGACCACCACGCTCTCTTGGGTTATTACAGAAAGACGAACCGCTCCCTCAGTTTCATTCTCCATTGTACAAAAAGGCAGTTGAAGAGACAGGAAGTCCGACCGGAGAAAACAGGAAGTGGTGATGCTTGACGCGCGTTTGAAGCATCTGACTCTAAAAAGTGAACAAAATCTAAAAACATGTCCGACGTGAAGGAGGTAGACGCGTTTTGGACGCTCAAGACACATTTGGTGTGAAAGCATCATTAAAAGAGCTGATCCTTCGCAGAAAGTTTCGAAAGCTAAACTCAGCACCACTTGCTTCGGACATCGTTTACGCCCAGATTTACCACGTTTGGCTTCTTCTGTTGCACAATTACGACTCACGTGTCACGCTGATGAAAAAAAAAATTGTATTTAATAATGATCCTCTTCTTCTTCAATTTTAACATGATTTATACAATTTACACATGCAAGGACTTTGAAAATAATGCCTTTGTGCAAAACGGTTGAATTGATTCTGGACAAAGAATTTATGTTTAGTAAATGTTTGTTTAAACACAAAGCTTTGGTTGCCTCGACAAGCTTCTAGCTTCATCCTGGCTGATATTGGTCTGCTGGTCCTGGAGTATCAGCTGTTTAATGTGTAGCTGATTGGATGGGGGTTTGCTTTGCTTTCGCTTCCATTTCACTTTGCTTCACTTCGCTTTACTTTACTTTACTTTGCTTTACTTTGCTTCGCTTCACTTACTTTGCTTTACTTTACTTTACTGCTTCTGTTTTACAGGAAAACATGAAGGAAATTAATTAGTATTCAGAAGATTCACATAATTTTGAATTAATACATGTGTTTTGACTAAACTGGATATTAAACCTCAGCATGGATATAAGGTTGCAAACATTGCTGCTCGCTCCAAATACCGTCTGAAATATTTAATCAAGTCCAGTTTTAATTTAGTTATCGTGTATTAGTCTATATTTAAAATATTTAACATAAGGAATGATTGCACAAGTGCAAAAACATCTGTTTTGCAAGTAAAGGTTGATTTAAGGCAGCTCCTCATCTACAACATGAATAAAATATAGTGCAGAAAAAGTACAAAAAAATCAAACAAACAGTTACTTAGGCCTTACTTTACTTTACTTGGGAAATCTTGGCATCCTCTCTTCAGAATAGAGTGGGTAAGGTTTTTCTCTAGAGGAAAGAGCTTCTTATTTAACATGTGACTCACATTTAGTTCATAATAAAAACTTCCTTTAGCTGCAGTTCAACATAAACTCTACTGAGCGGTTTTAAATCAGCTCCCTGCAGCCGACAACCAATCAGCAGTGAGCTCCACTGTAACCCGACTGTCGGCAACATTTATTAAACAGGGCATCGGCGTAGCAGCCAATTAACTGAAGAGCGGCGGAGAGCTCCTCGCTCTGACCATTAGGATAAAAGGGGCGAGGTCACGTGACCTCCTTCAGGTCGTCTCGACTCACGCTCGCACGCCGTCTCGTAACGATGCAATTAGCATCGGAACGGAGGCAAAGTAAGAGGTGAAGAAAGAGGAAAATTGGACTGGGCTGATGATTAATGGCCCATCGAAAGACGTCTCGCTGATTTTGCAGCTCTAACGGGTACGAACTGACGCACTGAACATTTTTTTAAATAGACAAGACAGAAAATTCTGCCAAGCCATAATAGCTGCTAAGAGGAAACCGTCCAACGAAAGTTGGGCTGAGATGTAACCTGGCAGATCAACACTAATCAGAGAAAAATGACAGAAAAGGATGCATGTTATAATTTCTTACAGATAAGAATCCTGAAACTGCAGCAGCGTCTGTATGTCTGCACTAAACTCTGATCAGTGGTGACACTTCGATAATCCGCAAATGAACATTTCGCTTTTAGTTCTTTAAGGTTTTTGCTTTGAAAGTGTTTAGTACCCTTAGGTTTTCTTAAATACACAAATCCTACATCTCTGATTTACTAGGCTGTTTTGCAAACTGTTCAGGTTTAACATCTCTTCTGCGCTTAGATGCTATTAATGCTGTGAAAATGCGGCTTTTTACATAATTATGCAGCCCACTCCACGCAATTGCAGAATTGCATTTTTCTGGAGGGACTGATTCATTCAGTATTTTAGCTCTTTAGCGTTAGCTTCTTCTAACTTTATCTTTACCAGAGTTTGCCACTAACTCTGATATCTCCAGGTAAAATCAATCCATCCATTGGAGGTGTCAGGTTGAGTCTTTCCAGTCACTTTCTAGGTTGTCCACTGGGGGTCTCCAGGCTCCTCTGCTGGAGCACATTCTCCAGCTGCTCACCTGGCCTGGTGCAGCCACTTGGCGGTAACGATCTGCACCAGTATAAGAGGAGCGGTGGACCATCTACTCGACGCCTGAGTATTAGTTACATCCGGTAACCTTAAGTCTTAGTGCCAGATTCTTATAGTTGCTCACCAGTGATTACTTGTTCTCAAATTTATGTCTCTTGTCTCAAGATCTCGAGTTGTTAATTTATTTCCCCTAGCCTTAAAGAGTTTTTGTAGTTTGGTGTTTGTTTATTTTGGTACTTTTGATTATTTTGATACTTTGTTTTTTCCCCTTTCGTGCTCCTCATCATATCCTGTGCTCCACACAGGTTTCCACCATCATCAGAATACACACCTTCAAGAGTTCCCACGATCATCACAATCCTCTGGTTTAGCCGCTCAACTGGTTCAGCTCGGTCTGCTCGCTCCAGCCTCCACCATCCGCCCTGCTCTCCCCCTGGACAACCTACCACACTGAAAAGACTTACCACTCACCACTCCTGGCGTTTTCCACCACCTGTCTACAAAGTAAGACTGTTCGTATTATTCATCACGTCCCGCCTCCATCACGACTCTGGATTACCGCTGCCGATCAGCTCTGGTTCCCTTCCGTCGTTTTTTGCCGTTTACCCAAGCTGGTTCAAGAATCACAACTCAAATCCTCACAATGAACTTTATAATTGTACTCCTGAGAGTCCTTGTGTTTATGGGTCAGAAGCCTAAATAACAACATGACAGGAGGTCCAATCAAATTCCCAGGCCAGATGGGATATAAAGTCCCTCCAGAGGAAGCCCGTTTTAGCCTCACGTATCCAGAATCCTGTTTGACGTTCTGCCTCTCCTGTAAGGCAGACGAAGGCTCAATCGCTCCGTCTAACTCTAATCAGGGGTGATTTCACCTGACCAGTATACCTGTGTTAGCCCAGTATAAACCCAGCAGGGCTGGAAACAAACTCAGGCTAAATATTTTTTATATTTTCTTAGTAAAAGATTTAAAAACTTTCACTGGTTCATTATTCTCCCCAACTTTCTTTTGGTTTATTACATAAAAACGTCCCAAAAACACATTAAAGTTGGTGGAAAGGCTGTTTCTGTGAAGCTCTGCACCAAGTCAGATATTAATATAAACTGAATTACGCTACTTTATAAAACGTCTTTTAGATTTCAGATAATAAAATAATAAATATCAAATATTAAATTGATCAAAACAAAGGAGTTTTTAGCTGTCTTGCACCACCCCGGGGACGTATGCTTTAATTCAAATGTTTGCTAATTACTTTTAATCAAGTAAAAGAACATTAAATTAGAATAAACACCATCAAGTAGGAAATAAAAAGAAAACCAGAAATAAAACCTTTCTCTGAGAAATGACCAAGTAAGGAAGGGTTAGTCCGGTGATCGGCAGCCGGGGCGACGTTACAGGTGACTCACCCGTCTGTTCAGCGTGTGGGAGGGACGACAACAACAGCGGCACTGGAGCCGCGTTAGTCCAAACACCTGCTCTGTGCGAGACTACCCGGTTCAATACGCGTGGGTGAGACGGTGACAGCTCTTTAGTGCACCTGCATCACTTTCCGCTCTATTTCTGGCTCCAGTGGGCGAGAAGCACGCATGTTTCTGCGAAAAGCTAAAACAGACACGCAAAAACTCCCAGAAGCAAACAGCTGCCGGAGAAACTCTTCCTGAGCGACGTTAGGTTCTTCTGTAAGTGTTCATCCAGGGACAAAAGCAAAAGCGTCCAACATGTTCATTTCTTCAGTAAATCCTTGAGTTATGAAGAGTATGAAAGCTTTAGAAGTTTCCAGCATAACAGCGATCAGCAGCAGCCAGATTAAAATCATCTTCTGAACACGCTTACCTTCATCAGAACTGACTCGCTGAGCTTTTCCCTGTTGACGATCTTTATGGCGACCTTTTGACCTGTCACGCAGTGGAGGGCCAGTTTCACCAGACCTGAAACACAAACGGGGGGAAAAAACACTCAGACTGAATCAGATCTAATCAGGAAAACTGCGTTGGTCCAGGTTCTGACCTAAAGAAGCGAAAGCACCACATTTTCTATCTTCCTCAAAGATTACGAAAAAACCCAAACATCCTCTGGATTACGTTAAACTACGTTAAAAACAAATACAGATGTAAATCCTCCGCAAAACAACAAAGAGAAAACTAATATTAAAGTAAAACAAAACAATGAACTGCCCAGCTCACCGAGGCTCCACCCGCAGATTTGGACGAAACGGATCAATCATTTCATATCATAACGATAAAATAACAATTACACAGATACTGCTCTTGAAAAACACACAGATTTAAACAACAAAACTGTTCATGACACCAGTAACTTAAAGGAATGTGATTTATGTAACTGCAAATTAATTATATGTTATTAATTGATATTCTCTCTAATTAAACAAACAGTGGAGAAAATAAACCATTCTGTGAGTTTGAAGAGTTTCCAAACATCATTTATACGGCAAAATTACATTTTGTTTTTCTGAAAACTTGTTTTTCTATTTTTTTATTTGCTTGAGTAAAACTGCAAAAATACAATGAAATCAATTTAAAATATTTTATCCTTATTCATTAAATTTTCTTTCTGAAATAAAATAGCAAACTAATTTCTTTGTTGCACCGTGTGCTGTCGTGACATGTCTATCATCTGGGGTGCCACCTGGGAGGGTCCAATCGTATCTTACGAGGGCCCGGTGCCACCCTAGCCCGCCTTTTAGCTCCGCCTCTGCTAAGAGAGAATCATTATGCGACATGCTTGTTTGTCAAAGCAGTTAACGCAAAGCTAACGTAAAGTTAAACGTAGCTAACGTAGAGCTAAGAGGGAATCGCTACGTGACATTCTCGTTTGCCAAAGCGACTAACGCAAAGCTACGTAGAGTTAAACGTATATAATGTGCATGCTTAAATGCTCATCAGTTAGCTGCCCAGTATGTGAATCAAAAAACTAATGGAAGGACGGATGCGGCCATCTACCTACTTTTCCAATCCAAAGCTCATGGTTTCAAATCCAGCCCAGGGCAAAAATACACCTCAGCATCCAGTGTGAGTCCTTGGGCAAGACCCGTTGCGCTACTGCCTACCTGGCGCCTGCAAAAATGGCTGCCTAGGTGTGGTTTACACCAAAAACAATTTCCTACGGGATCATTAAAGTATACATTATTATTATTATTTATTATTATTATTAATGGCATGCGATCTACTTGCACGTCAATAACAGATACCGCCTTCAGAAAGACTTTGCAAAGCCGTACCAGTTCCACAGAACTGACGTACATTTCTTCCCATTTTTAGTTACCAAATTCTCACGCCGACATGCTTAAAGAGGGACGAGGTCTGGGACATAGGAGAATAAAATTATTTTCATTATTATTGTTAGATGGTGGAATTAAAAGTGGTGACAGATCTGAGATAAGAAATCATACTTCAGAGCAGAACAGCAACGAACCAAATAACAATCAGACATCCAACTGACCACCCAACCAAACCAGTCACCAATCCAGCCATCCAACCAAATAACAATCAGACATCCAACTGAACACCCAACCAAACCAGTCACCAATCCAGCCATCCAACCAAATAACAATCAGACATCCAACTGAACACCCAACCAAACCAATCACCAATCCAGCCATCCAACCAAATAACAATCAGACATCCAACTGACCACCCAACCAAACCAGTCACCAATCCAGCCATCCAACCAAATACTGACCCCAGCCAATCAACCTAACAACCATCGACCTGATCGTCCAACGAAACACTGAGTAATATATTTATATAGATCTCTCTGGAGATCTATAGATCAATACCTCTATTGTATGGAAGATACAAAGAAAACAGAAAAGTGTTGCAGCGCCGCTGAGAGGATCATTGATGGTTTAAACATGGACGGATGTAACAGTCTCAGTAAAAACTGGCTTCTGTGTACGGAAAGTGTGATGCGCCAAAACAATGGCTGAGTTTCATATTAGTTATTGAACCTATTCAACAGAACCACATGACATGAAGATGACACAGGAGGAGACATGAAAACGCTCGGCTGTAACTGTTGAGTGATGTTGCTGGAGCCGCCATACGTAACAAATGTGTCCTTTAGCTCACAGATCCCCATCTCCTGTTCTCACCGCTGCAGCGTACAACAAAAATGTCAACAAGTAACACCTTCATCTTAACGCAGCCACAACGGCTCCATCCGTCTCCATCAAAGCCTTGACGCCCAGTACAGCGTCTCAATTTGTACTGAAGGTCTGCAGAGGAGCAGGCGAGGAAATGCCAACGCGCATATTCACCTCTTCATTAGCCCGGCGCCGTGTGTTTGCTTCACATCAGATCAGCGTGAAAGGTGTCGTCCGCCGCCGGCGCTTCGCTGGGAAATGAGCAAAGCTGAGAACAATGAAGGGGGGATCCTGACCGGCGCTGAAACCTGGGGGCGTTTTAATGTCGCCAGGCGGATCAGAAATGGCTTCTGGAACGATGTTGGTCAGATCTCATTGATCTTTCAGTTACAGAAGACTGAGGACCGATTCATCTGCGTATCATCAGGCACGGCAACCAAAAAGTCTTAAAGGTCGTCCGTATGATGCAGCTAGCGCCGGGCGTAGGTAGTTTGCAGGGGTAAACACCGCTAACAGTAAAGTTGAGACAAGTAATAGATTTTAATTGATTCAAAATCGATTATTAAAGTAGTCCACAACTAATTTAGTCATTAGTTGCTTTATAATCCCGTTTTACTGTAAGCCTCTATTTTTAACAATCTTTTATATCTGTGATCAATATGTGGGAGTAATGAGCTACCTAACGCTGTGATCTACCAGTGGAGCAGTAGAAGAAGAAATCAGCCAATCGTTAGCCTTGTTT
>JAVLVB010000374.1:4163565-4176529 GCA_032876305.1 Orestias chungarensis
ATATATATATATATATATATATATATATATATATATATATATATATATATATATATATATATATAGTAACTTTTTAGAAAGACGTAAAATCTTAATTTAAGACAATGATTATTGAAAACTCATAAAAAAGTTAAGATTTCTTTTGGAAGATTTTTTTCATGTAGTTAAAATTTAAAACACAGCTAAGAAGGTCTGATAACGTAATAATAATCATTTGCATATTTGATCCTGCGACAAATATCCGACTTTTCAAACCGTCATAATTGTGCAGCAGAAGAAGCCAGACGTGGTAAATCTGGATGTAAACAACGTCTGAAGCAAGCAGTGGCGACTTTAGCTTTCTTTTTTCCTTTCGTCTTGTTCTGATCTTGTGACGATACGGTTGGTTCTCTTTGCTCAACAACTTTAATGTTCATCCAAAGACAGCGGAGTACATTGTTACTGAAATAAATGTCTAAGTTCTTCTTTACTGTAGATAATTAGTAAAATCAATCACTATGCAAAAAAACAACAACAACAAAAAACAAACGATTTAAGCAAAAGATTGTAATTGAGGATCAAGACCTGCAACGCTTAGTAACTTTTCAACCTTCATAAAACTCTTTCATAACTTTTGTGATCATGCTTCGACTTACAGCTTGTCAGCAACTTTGAGGAGGGTGGTAGGAACCCTGCCTGCCACACAAAACAACTACAAATGTGCCGACTGCTTTACAGCATACGTCACTTCACCCGTTTCTTATCTCCAACATCATCATATGACACTGTTTCACCACAATCAGATTCATCACCTCATCACTATTCATCCTACACACAAATACTGGAGACAGAAATGTCGGAGGTTTTGATGTTGCTGTCAAGAAAGAATCTGTATCTGTACAGGCCGGCTGACGGATCAGACCTTCACACCAACCCCGACTAAGCTCTGGCCTATTTACATCTCCCTACATCTTTGTCTACACACTGTACAGGAAACCACCAATGATCGATCCTGATTCACTCTCCTGCCATTGCATCAACCAAAAATATTGATCTCCTCCCTCATATCAGAGCTGTAATCGACCACCTCAATGTCAGTAATTTGACGCAATCTGCTCTTTGCTGCAGCCAGAAATCTGAACGAGGCGTGCATGGCGTTCTGCAACATCGATTACCTGCTGCTCAAGGTTCGCCGGCGCAGCTCAAAGGTGGCGGTCGCTCCGTCATGGAGGCTGGCGAGCGGCGTTAATGAGACCGTAGAGAAACACAATTGATCTTGTAACAGAGGCTCCACATGACTGAAGAAATACTGAGCATGAACATCTGACGGTTCGCTTGATGTTTGCGTATTCATATATGGATGGAATATGTGACCATAAATGGTCAGAGGCTTTTTCCTCTTCCTCCCTGGACGTAAGTGATGGATCATTCATCAACTTCAGCTGCATGATGCTTCCGACACATTTTCTACCGGAGCAACGTCTGATTCAAAACTCTGCAAATGTTTGTGTTCATGCTGCGTTCAAACCAAACCAGGAGCGTCCAAAATGCGCTTGAAGTTGGATGCTTGAAAATTTTGTGCACTTTTTAAGGCCAGGCGCTTCAAATTCACTTGACGCATCTCAAGCGTCCCCACTTCCTGTCTTTTCCGGTCGGACTTCCTGTCTCTTCATTCGTCTTTTAGTACAAGGGAGGATGAAAATGAGAGAGCGGCTCGTCTTTATTTAATAAACCAAGAGAGCGTGGTTGTCGGCTGCCTCGGCACCATATCTGTAACTAGGGGAAAAACTGAACTGGACGCTACAGACGCTTTTGGTGTGAATGCAGCATAAACGTTCCTGTAGGTGGCGCTCACGCTAAGGTTGTCTAACATTTATGGTTACGAAACTTCAGGATTTGATCTTTACTTTCTGTTGACGTCTTCCAGGTTGGAACTTGACGCACCAGAACCAGAAGCCAAGAGTCGTTTTGGTTCTTGCTATTGTGAACATTTATGAAATATGGACGGCTGAACTTTGGGTTCTCTCTGTAACATATATTTATTTAATCAATCCACCAAAGGGAAATTTAGCTGTTATAAATAAAGGTTTGCGATATTGATATTGATATTGTTTTCAAACATTCTTAAGTTATCAGTTGAAACTCCGTGCGCCACCATAACCGTTTTGGTCCCAGCAGCGGCGGCACGTCAGCGTGTCGGCCATATTGGATGTGTCAGATCTGTCCCGTAAACTAATAAAAGCAAATGGACTAAAGTTCACTAGTCTAAAGTTTTATAGGTAGCATGCTAACACTAGCTTAATGTGTTAAGAGTTAGCATGCTAACACTTGCGTAAAGCATTAGGGTTAGCATGCTAACACTAGCTTAAAGTGTAGTCTAACAAGCAAGTAAATTAAATGGACTGAAGTTGATCCAGCGTCTTACTACAGGAGCTTTAAGTTAGTAACAACTGGCTTTGTTCTTAGACAGATTCTGGATTTAAAAGGTAAGCAATGTTCATATTTAGCTCATACTACGTTATAGATGACCTTAAAAGGGCCTTGTTTATTCTCCCTACATTTGGAAACAAATTCCCGAGTTTCTCACATATTTCCGGATATTTTCGCACTTTTTCGCATATTTTTCACAATTTGATCGCATAAAACAAGATGAATTATTGCAGAATTTACTGAAAAATAAAAGATTTTTACCCGCATTTTTCTGGGGGGACTGAGTGAAGCTCGTTTTAGATTGGCGCTTTAGCGTTTTTTGCTAACTTTAAAAGCATTTAACGTATTTAGCTTCACCGAAATATATATATATATATATATATATATATATATATATATATATATATATATATATATATATATATATATATATATTTACTTGGTTGTTTTGTAAAGTTTCAGTAGTTGGTCCTGAATGATCAGACTCTCATTTCTGTTCTGACTACAGTTGATATCGCAGCCGGGGGAGGCTTTTTACGACCTAAAACAACAAAACTATCAGCGATTTGCTCATTTTAAATCCTCCTCTGGTTCAAACAGAGCAACAGAGAAATCCTAAGACGACGTAAAAAAATTCACAGCTCTCCCACTGAAATATCATCTCAGAGGCTATGGAAGAGTTAAACTGATATTTATTGCTGCTGTTCTTGTTTTAAAACTGTACACTGTGAGAAAGTGCTTACCTGTTGTCGAATCAGCGTTTTGAGAGCAGAAAGCATCCAGGCAGTCAGCAGGAAGCAGGAGGAAAGAGCAGAGAGGAGGAAACAATGGTTAGTTTGGGGGTTCACAAATCTACCTGGTAACAGATGATGCTTCAATTATGATAACTTCGGCCTGTTTTTACACCTAAATCCATCCTGACCCAAATAAACACAAGTCCTTCCAGTTGTTCACAGCATTTCTGTGTCAACCACAAACCCCCCTGATAGAAATCCTATTGAATTTATTGACTGGGATCTTTCCCTCCATCCCTCCTCCTCCAGATCCTGACAAAACCAGCTTTCCCTCCTCGTTTAATGAGGTGATTAATAAACCGGCCGCACGTTTTCCTGTCTGTTCTCTCATGGGGGATGGAGGGGACGTTGGCGAAGGCCAAGAAAGCAGGTCAGGCCTCTGGAGTCGCCGACTTATAGGTTTGATGCAGCGTTCGGGGTTTCAATGAGGACGAAAAACAAAACACAGACATGCAACACAAGGATTCGCTGACACATTTTCAGATGCTTAACAGGAACCACATTTAATCAACGATACTTCTCTGGTTTATGTCATCCACATAGCAGCCGTGGATAGCAAAGCATGTCCATTCAGTAGGAAGTCCTAGTCAAAGTCCAGACGTAAATCTGTCAGGCAATCTGAGGCAAAACTTGAAAACATTCATTCGAACAACGTTTACTGCTTTTACTCGATCTGACTCGCACCTGACGGCTGAAATAAAAGCTGGGCTGTAAAAACGTTGAACACTTTCATCTCCTGGACGTTAAAAACTATTAAAAAGCTGAACGAAGGGAGCTGACTAAGCTTTTCCAGTCCTTCTAATGATGGGGAGAAGAATCTGACCTTCGACCCTGACCAAATGATTTGGCCAAAGCGAACGCCCCGAGGGGAGCTGTTCTTCCGTTTGGAAATGAAGCAAAGCTCCATCAGTGACGTTCACTCACAGGCCGCAGAGATTTTTAAGAGATCTTAACTCCTGGTTTTATAAATGGTGCGCCGTAAAAACAAGAGGAACAAAAAAAACACACACGGAGCGTCTTCATGTTACAAAACATGGAACACAAGGAACACCAAGAACACGCTGGGGATGCGTCATATATCATCAATATGTCAGCGCATGTTCTCACGTCACAAAGCATCCATCCATCCAACAATCCATCCATCCATCATTGTTCATCCGTCATCCATCCATTCATCCATCCTTTTATTTATCATCCATCCATCCATCCATCCATCCTTTTATTTATCATCCATCCGTCCATCCATCCATCCATCCATCCATCGTCATCCATCCATCATCCATCCATCCATCCATCCATCATTATCCATCCATCCATCCATCCATCATTGTTCATCCATCCATCCATCATTGTTCATCCATCCATCCATCCATCTATCCATCCATCCAACAATCGATTAAATCCATTCATTCAACAATCGATTAAATCCATTCATTCATTTAGACATCAGCAAAAAAAACATCCATGCATCCATCCATCTTTCCATCCTTCCATCCATCCATCCATCCATCCATCCATGCATCCATCCATCTTTCCATCCTTCCATCCATCCATCCATCATCCATCCATCCATCCATCCATCCTTTCTAGCCCTGTTTCCATCAATTTATGAACATTTTCAAGTGCTGCATTGCAAAAGTTTAATCCAAACATCATTTTTGAAACAGTTTTTATGTTTGCTTGATGTGTTTTGATATCTGTTTTTTCCCGATAAAGAGTTAATGTGCTGAAGGAGAGATGGAGGCATATTTGCAGAATAAGTACATAGAAAGGTCACTCTGTGTTGAAGCTGCCATAGATCGTTAGCTCCGCCCACTTACTAACAACAGCTAACCTCTCCTGAACTTATCTGAGATACTTCAGACCAAACTAAAGAAAAGCAGCTTCCAGGAAATTCTTCACAACAATTTATTGCAGTTATTTTTACCGTTCCAGAACAACTATTGACCTAAGATTCATAACACGAATGGTTACGTTGTTGTTTTAGATGGATGGATCTATTCATTATTGTTTAGATGGATGAATGGATCAACTGAAAGGTTTTTTTAGTTGGATGGATAGTCATTTCATTGGTTGGACAAATGGATGGAATAATAGATGGTTAAATTTGTGTTTTGTAGGATCAATGGATGGATGCATGTCAGTGAGATACAGGTACGTAAACCTAGATCTATAACCCGTTAGACAGGACTCGGATGCTGCTATGACCCAAAGACAAATCTTCCTGGTTGGCTGCAGGCAAACGGGAAGAGAAGCAGGAAATGGATGGAAAACGAACTGCAAGACGACGATGACGCTCTTTTTGTTTGTTTGTTTGTTTTGGTTAAAGTTATATAAGAAGCTTGGTGTTTGGGTCTGAGGTGAGAAACTAACAGCCATAAATCTTTCAGTTCTCTGTATTACCGCAACATTCCTAAAACTAGAGTTAACGTTTCTTAAACTAAGATCAACAATTCTAACACTAAAGTCCACAATCCTTAAAAACTAGGTTCAGCATTCCTAAAACTACGGTTGATTTCTAATACTGGGGTAAACGTTGCTGAAACTAGGGCCCGTGTTCCCGAACAAGTTCCGGTCCGCACATGAAGAAACGACAACTCATCGCACAGTTAGATGTAGCGTTCGTTATATAAGAACCGTCTGGATTCTTTTCTCTGCTTCAGCTGGGAGAGGATCAGGCGTATGTTGCAGAAATATGAGTAGAGGCCACTTATCTCTTAAAAGTGAGCCGGCAGCTCTGACCTGTCAGGGAGACGGCAGCAGGTTACATAAGCCAACTCAAAAGCTGCCTTCAAATCCATGTGAAAAGCTCACTGGAATATTAGAAGCTACGAACTTCATGCTAACTGAAAAGGTATCAGGGATAAGGCCTGTACGATTAATCGATATGAAAATCGAAATCGGATTTATTACCTCAAGATGGATGTTGAAAAACAAAAATCTGAAAATCGATTTTCCTCTTCCACGCCTGTGTATCTCTATCCTCCTCCCTCGATAAGCAGTGAGAGTGCCGGTGCTGTGCCGAAAAGAGCAACCCCGTGGCGTTTCGGCGAAACACCGGCGCTCTACCCAAACTCGTCCATCTTTAAGTTTGTTGGCATTTGCTAAAGGAAGTGGGAATTTCGTAACTAAAAATGGGAAGAAAAGTAAGTCGGTTTTGTGGAACTGGTACAGCTTCACAGTTTCGGATAGAATAGCAAAAACCAAACCCTGCTGCAAAGTCTGCCTAAGGTGGTATCTGTTAAAGACGCGCACGTAGAGATAAAGGAAGTAGATGGATGCATCCGTCCTTCCATTTGGTTTTTGATTCACATACCGGGCAGCTAACTGGTGCGTGTTTAGCATGCAATAGTTAGCTTTACATTAGCCGCTTTAGCGAACGATCTGAGCAGGGGGGGAGCACCGGACCCTCTTGAGATATGATTGGATATGAGCTATAAATGGTTTTATTAAATACGAAGTCAAATGAGTGGAAGCTGTAATAATTATCTCGTCAACCACCAATAAACTAAAGACAACCAAAACGATGATGATGATGGCTTCATGGTAAACTGCTTATGTGTCGGATGGGGGAAATTAAAGCAAATTTTGTTGCTATGTTTAGAAACTATTCAAATCCTTTCTGCAACTTATTTCATTAAGAGATTAAAGGGAAAATCCTGCAAAGTTTTTCCAGTTCTTAAGGCTTTTTAGCGGTTAATGTGTTCACAGAAAGTGTGGGCAAAGTAGAAAGGGAAAGTGTCAACATTTAAAAAACTATTAGAGTCCCAGGATTTACAGAATCAACAATAAACTGGAAACAAAAACAAGCTTGCAATGCACTAACAGACGTTTTTATCCAGTCCTAAAGCAAACACAGACTCGGCTGCACGTCAAACACGTCACGGCGGAGCACGTCCCGTTCAGCAGCAAACATGTTCCTCCATTAGCCTCTCCGCCCCAGGCTGCTGAGGTGATTCCTCCGCTGCCTCCATCACCTTCAGAGAGCCAACGCTATATTTAGCTCCCTCTTTCATGCACACACACTTTCAGGTGCCTGCTCAGAGCTCAGCTGGAGAATTTTACTCCACAAGCTGTCCAATCGTCACGGGCCTTCCAGTTCCTTCTCCAGACGAATGTTTCATCCTTTTTTTTAAACCAAGAAACTCGACTTTAGTCATCCGTTTCTGTGAGGGGATGCATTTTCAGGAGAAAGACGTCTGTGTCGCTGAGGATGACAAATTATGTGGTGTGTTTCCTAAAAGTCAGTGTCACACTTCTGCACATTATTATCATTGCAAACAAAGAAAATGCTCCGTCAAAAAGATTTATATTGACACTATGCTTCCCTCTAAGCGTTGTGATGCATTTCTATTTGTTTGAGTCAACATTAGCAGCCGCACATTTGTTGATACAAATGTTAAAGCAAGACTAAAGGAGATTCAGTTTTGGTCGATTTTGACGGCCCAGTGTGGACAAAAGCGGCTGTGTTCAGCCTGAAGGAAGACCACCTTTCCCATAAGCACCAGGTCATAGCGTGGTAAAATCCTGATCAGTTTGATTGAAGTTCATTTCTATTTCCAGTGTCTGTGTAAAGGATGAATAGAGATGAGGTGATCAATCTAATTGTGATGAAACGATGTCAGATGATTGTGTTCAAGATAAGAAACGGGGGAAGCGACGTTAAGCATTCAGCATATTTTGAGTTGTTTGTGTGGAAGACAGGGTACCTGCCACCCTCCTCAAAGTTTCTTAGTGCTGGTAAAAGCGATGCGGACCACCTTGGGCCATAACAGAGGCATCATTCAACAAGCTGTAAGTTGACGTATGATCACAGAAGTTATGAAAATATTTGATGAAGGTTGAAAAGAGTTGCTTTAAGCACACGGTAACATCCTGTTAGAGAGAACACAACAGGAACGTCGTCCAATCAGGCAAAGAAAAATGCCAAGGGCCGCCGAATAAAATATGTTTCAGAAACACATTTTTAAGAAGAGTCACTTAAACTGCACATGAATTTCTGTTATACAGAAAAAAATCAGAAAAGAGAAATTGAACTTGGTTGTGATTGAAAGAAACCCTTCCATGTTTTTAACGACCTGCTGTCTTAGGCTAATTTAAATAACAACCACCTGTTAACGCTCCAGACTAGCTAGCGCTAACTGTGTGTGTTTTTTGCTGATGTTGCTCTTTTTTTTATTTACTAAATCAGTGAGCAATAACCCTGTTAAAATTTTCTGGTTCTGGATGTTTCTGATAAATATACATAAACATCTACTGACCAAACATTGCAACTTATCGAAAAATAAAAGCATAAAAAAACATCGTAATGTTGATGTTTTTCCAACTTCATGCAGCCTTGGCTGAAAAATGTCCTGGTTTGATTTCCACTCAGCCAACATCCGCTGGTGGAGAGACAAATGTGGAGAGCAGCGAGAGGGGACAGTCCAGATGAGGAGCTTTTCTCACTTCCATATCTCTGGGAATGTCCGATCGATGGTAATCTGATTGGTGGAGCCTTTCCAGAGGCGGCGAACGGCCAAAGAAGTGAGGAGCTGTCACTTTAACTCAATAACCAGACATAACAGAGACGGATGAGCAGGGAGGGGGGGAAGCAATGACTGGGACGTCTCGCATGTAGGTACAACTCAATCGGTTTGAGCGGGAGCTTCCTGATGGGGGCGGAGCTACAGAGCTATGACTCAGAGCAGGGTCAAGTTTTCCCACGACTAGATCCGACAAAAGTAGTTCCATTAACCGAGGAGACCAGACGAGGGAGCAGAATAACAGACCAGACCCACCCTGATCTCTATATTACAGCAAAGTTTGCCTTATCGCAACAATACGTTAAAATAAATCAACGGATATCTTATATCTGCTGCATCCCTAATAATATCAAAAATATTAAAATTGCACTTTTTTTTTTTTTTGCAGGAATACAATCCTAAACCAAACATAAAGGAAAATCATTTCTACCAAAAGTTGTAATTAGATTTTTTTTTTTTTCATTTTATGTTATCCCAGAATAGTACAGACAGATTTAGAGGTCAGCAAAACAAGCTTTAATTTATTTACTTAAATATTAATAACAGTTGTGCTAAACCTGAAAATAACTGCAGAAAACGAAAAGAGGGGAACTCACCGAGCCGTTCTGTGCTGTTTTATTAATATATAATTTCTTAATATAATCAGTCTCTGTCTATAAACCAAATATATTTTGCTAACCCTAAATGTGTGTTGTTTTTTTTGCTAATGTTGATCATTTTTATTTATTTACTACGTCAGGGATCAATAACAATAATTAAAGGTTTCTTTTGGCCAGGATTCTTAGTTCTAACCTGGTTCTGGAGGTTTCTGATAAATATAGATAAACATCTATTGAAACCAACATTTAAAAATTACAAAATAAAAGCAGTTTTTATTAATTATGTTGATTTGTACCACCAGCTTTTTATGGGTAGAATTGCAGAATCTGTTATTTTCAACTTGCAACAGCCTTGTTGGCTAAGAGAGACTAAGCTGAAATTAAAATGAAAAGGTCGTCTCTGAAATGATTCAGCAGCTGAAGACATGAATGTTCAATCTGCAGCAACAGAAAACATAGAAATGCATGAGGAAGAAGCTTAGCAGCCCACAAGCTCACTTCCTGACCGCTCAATGCTAATTAATTACTTCCCAGTTTCCCGTCGGCCCCCCAGGGAGAGAAGAGCGAGACTGAACTGATAGGGAGAAAGAAAAGAGGATAAAGCGTGAAAGGAACAGGGTTTAATTAATTTTTTAATCTCATACAAGTGATGATAAAAGTAAAGCCTGGTGAGTCACAGAGATCATCTCGTCTCAGCGAGGCTGATCCTGAAACGCAGGGAGGAAGAGGAACTTCAGCCGATGGAGGAAAATGTAAGGATCTTAGGAGAACCGCAGATTTAAACACGTTTAATCTAGAGTCCAACTTTAGAAACACCAGAGTTAAGTGGAGGCTGCATCATGCTGAGGGTATCCAACAGCATAAAGCAGCCTCACGACGTCTGCAGAAGGAAAACTGGGCCGTAGTTGCTGGTTATAACACAATCCCAGAGAAAACGGGATGAATCCGGATACTTGAGGTGGATTTACAATTGAAGGACTGTCATGATAACAATAAGATTAATGATAAATAACAGCAAGGATGCTTTTACTTTGAAAAACCTCCTAATTCAAAATCGGCATCTTTAAAACTCCAGTTACTTAAACAAGTGTGATTTATTTTACTAAACTAAACGGTCACTGCATTTACTCAGACTTCTTAAACGTGTCAAATGGAAAATTCAGACAGTTTTTAGGCTTTTGAACATCATCAATCAGTCAATCTATGGTTGCGACGATGAATCGTAGCTGAATCATGAGAAGAAATAAATGCCCAACTGTACCATCAGGGTTGGTAAAAAGCCGTCTTACAGATCCGATCTGACCGTTCGGCTCACAAACCAGGAATCAAAACAACTGGAGTAGCTTGGTAAAAAAAGCACGATACAAGGAGCAAGTGGAGTAATGATGCTACATATAAAGAAAAGCAAAATGAATCTCATCATCTCATCTTGCAATGTTAGAGCAGAATATTAGCTGTGATTAGCTGTTTAAAGCTTTCAATTCTCCCCTGTAGTGTTATGGAAGCAGTGCAGACACTAAAATTAGCTCAAAAAAGCTAATTAGCTGATCTCAAACATAAACAGTAGCATGTAGCCTAGCATGTTGATTAACTCACTACATGTAGCAGGGGAGAGTTTCAGTGAAAATAATCAAAGCTAGGCTGAGGAGGGTTATGCTATGCTAATGCTAATGCTAATAGCAGACAGATATAAACTAAGATGTCAAAAACACTTTCACAGCATTAACAGGCTGAACCAAAACAATAAGCAGGTAAAAATAGATGAGACAACCAGTACATTTTTTATTAGTAAGTAACTGGATGGAGGCCTCACAGGTTTATTTACCAGCAGGTTTTGAGATGAATCATAGCCGGCATTATAAAAATGACCCAGAACCAAAGGAAACAGATTCCTCTGACTGTAAATAAATACACCACAATGTCATGAAACGGTTATAAACAGGAACCTAATTTACGTAAGAGTGGAGAAACATTTCCATCATTTGTTGTTGAAAGCAAACATTAAATATGATCAGGCTGCTTTCATGTCTCGGTGCTGAAACGCCAAATCCAAGGCCGGACGTCACAGCTGAGGGCCGTTGTGGCGGCTCGGCGGCAGATTCCTGCCGTCTTCCAGAGACATTAGCATACCCAGAGGTTTGTTGCCTCTTTCTTTTAGTCAAAACAACAGAGGATGTCAGCGCGCTAACACCAGAGACTTCTCATTAAACAAAATGTCAAAACCAGACACAGAAACCCGCGGCAGACAGAAGCCGAGTGACTGCGGCGGTCTTCTTTTAAGTTTACACTCTGCCTCCAGCTGAGAAACAAAGCCTGACGACTTCAGCAGCGATGAGCTCATTCCTCCTCCTCCTCCGTCTGCTGCTTCCACCTTTTATTAGCCTAAAAAAAGAACCTCCTCTGCTCAACAAATACGGCCATTAATGGCTTTTAGGACGCGGCGCGCTGACGTTCAATCCGCCGGAGCCACACAGCTTTGAGCAGAAACAAATGATGCCGTAGCAGGAGGTGTTTTATTTGCCACAGAAGATTCAAAGGAAACTTCCAGGGTGGGATCATTTGTGAAAAAATAAAATCAGGCAGAACAGAAATAACACATCGCATCCGTCCAAAATATGATGATCCAAAATAATTCAAACTACCATTTATGATCAAAAACTAGCCACCAAATGTTTTAGGAAAAGATTTGTGATATGTGCATAAAAACCAGCAAATATTCAGATAATATAAAAAAAAACATTACAAAATATCTTCCTATTTATTCAATGCACAAAAACAACTTCCTAAATTTCATATTTATGACTTTTAATTATGACTTTGAATCTCCAGAGTCCACAAAAACAAATATGGAGGGCCACATTTTGAAGCTACAGCTACTTACAATATAGATAGATAAATCTGTGAGTACTTCAGGGCCTCTAAAAAACTGTTAAAGCTGCTCTGTTTAACAGTTTAGACCATTCAGTACAGACGATGATAAATATGTTTCACAGAAAAACTTGAAAACTGAATCGGGAGTAGACAGGGATGTGACTGCTAAAGATGTGTTAGTTTAAATGTGTTTAGTTATAAATTAGTACAACATTTAATTTCAAAGGCACAGTTATGTTTTAAATATAAAGATTAAACAACATAGCAACATGTTTTTACCATCTATTAACTGTAATTTAAGACACTGTTTGATATTAGTTTTTATTTAAGGCTGAGATTTAAAAAATGAGATGTAAAATGATTAAACTGTAAGGAGATAAGGGTTTTACTGAGAAATATTATTAAATGAGGGAATAAAAGTTGATTCAACTAATCAATCAATTATAATAATCGATTAAAATCGATTATCAAAATACTTGATAACTAATTTATTCATCGATTAGTTGTTTTAGAATCCCGTTTAACAGTAAGAGTCTATTTTTAACAATCTGTTATATCTGCGGTCAATAGGGGGCAGTAATGAGCTACCTAACGCTGTGATCTACCAGTAGAAGAAGAAATCAGCCAATCGTTAGCCTTGTTTTGCTAGCGCATGGCTCATAAACACATTTGCCCTGAGCAAGATGGCGGAGCAGGAAAATGTAGGAAAGTCTTCTTTAAGTGAACATCTGAGACCAAAACATGTCTGAGTTGAAGCAGGAGAGGA
>JAVLVB010000374.1:4183405-4195339 GCA_032876305.1 Orestias chungarensis
TGACCGCAGATATAACAGATTGTTAAAAATAGACGCTTACGATATAATGTGGTTACAAAGAAACTAATTAATGACTAAATTAGCTGCCAACTGTTTTAATAATCAGTTTTAATCAATTTAATCTATTAGTTGTATCAGCTCCAAAATCAAGACAAGATGCAACAACACAGTAAAATAATGCTCCCTCTTGTAATGTTGGTACAGACATTTATTTCACCACCAGTTTGGCTCCACGCCCCCATAAAAGCAGGAACACCAACATGCTTCACACATACCCACAAGAAACCAGTAACTCACCAAACATCTGAGCGACAGACCAACAAACGGACAGAGAGACAGATAGAAGGTTAAATCAAGGTGCTTTGCTTATTGATTAAAAACCAGAGTGAAAAGTAATAATACAATAAAAAGTAAATTTATCAACAAAGATTATAATTTGGAGGAATATTTTCAGCCATTTATTTCCAAGAAACACATTCGGAAATATGAGTGAGTGGACAACAATCAACACTAGCACCGCTGTATCTGTTCAGCAGCAGACTGCAGCCTAGTTATACTGGCTAATTATTCAGCTAGAGTTAACTTATAAATGATAATATTTAATACAACAGGCAGTAAAAGTACTATTAGTTTTAGCTGTTTATTTAAATCCATAAATTTCTAGGATTATTTTCATTTTAAGGATTTTTTAACATGTTATTGTTTTTACAGCCTAATTAACATTTTTGCTTCTTTTTTTTATTAGCTTTACTTTAGGATCAGTTCTGTTAAATTTACTGCCAAGATAATAAAGACCTTCTTATTGTATCTGTATCGTATCGTGAAACTGGAATATTGTAACCCACCGTTCTACTATGGGAACCTTATACCAGCTCATGCTCGTGGTGGTTGGATACCCACTTCACATCTACTCACCAACTCAGCTCTCAAAAATAATCTTGCAACCTTCTTTTAACTTCACTGGAACTAAAAGATCTAATATTCACACATTAAAACATCTGAGCTTTCCCATAATGCCTATCATTTGAGAATATTTTCCCAAAACACAATTTAAATTATGTCCCAGCTATAAACAGAAGGAATCATTTTTTCCTACGTTTACAGAACTAGTCTCAGTTTCCTCTGATTGGGTGGAAAAACGTCTGTTATGATCTCTAATCATGTGAAGTGTGAGCAGAACCAGCACCAGCCCTTCCAAGAGGTACTAAGAGATGTGCTTGGAGAGCGTCCCGCTGTGAGGGAATGAAGAAACTTGCCGCGGGGGGGCGGCTCGTCTCACCGACAGTCTGCGGACCCATAAACGACCATTAGGTTGTTCCAACACGGTTGCGCTCTGTCAGCACTTTCCTGCCAGCTCTGGGAGCGCCGCTGACCTTCAGAAACGAACACCGACGGCTGTAAATCCAGCGAGCTGCTCAGTTCAGCGCCTCAGCAGAGCAACGACCCATGGATCATCCGACGTTTGTGAGAAAAGCAGCATGGAAGATGATTTGAACATGCGTTAAGATGTAGAAACAGAATAAATAACGTTGATTTATTCGACTCTGAGGGCAAAAAATGATTGCTTCTCATTACTGAGTAATTAAAAGATCATTTTCCTGATGAACTGATTTGGTTTTATTAAAAAAAAACTAACAATTTTGTGTTGAAAACCGTGACGATAAAACATCCTGTCACTAATTTTAACTCAACAGAAAAATGTAGCATCTGTTTGTTGACGAATATCCATTAAAGCAAAACTAAAGAAGTTAGTTTGGTTGATTTTGGGGCTTTGTCAACAGTGGTAGTGTTTTTATCCTGAAGGAAGACTACATTTCCCATGAGCACCAGCGCATAGGGTGGTAAAATCCTGATCCTGGATTGAAGTACATTTCTGTTTCCAGTGTCTGTGTGAAGGATGAATAGATGAGGTGATGAATCTAATTGTGGTGAAACAATGTCAGATGATGATGTTGGAGATAAGAAACGGGGGAAGTGACGTATGCAGGAAAGCAGTCAGCACATTTGTAGTTGTTTAGAGTGGAAGGGTTCCTGCCACCCTCCTCAAAGTTCCTTAGTGCCGGTTAAAGCGATACGGACGCCCTCGGGCCATGACAGAGGCGTCATTCAACGAGCTGTAAGTCGACGTATGATCACAAAAGTTATAAAAATGTTTTATGAAGGTTGAAAAATTAATTAGTGTTATTTTAAAACAAAGAATTTGATTTGATTCGAGGAGGAAGGCGGATGGATGTCCACAGAACCTTCTCCCAGAAGATTCGTCCTTCTGCTGCCAGCTTGGTTCTAGGAAGAAGTCACTGTCATGACCTTTACCTTTCAACCTTTGGATCTTTCTGGGGGTTTCTTTGAGCTTCTATGTGTTCTGACCCTGGATTAAATCTGCCCCTGACCGATCATCCATAATCTGGCAACGTTCTCCTGACGATGCTTCACGTAAGACAGAGCAAAAAAAGTTTAACCCCTTACATCTGGAGAGGAGAGTTTCAGCCAGATAAAACCTACAAGTTAAGAAGAGCAACCAAACAATGCAAAAGTTACAACACTAAAGATAATCAGCGGGAATATCGTCCTCAGTTTGAAACATCAGCGTCATGAAAGACAAATTTAAACTCATCTGGGTCCCATCTGGAACCAGCAAAACTCACCAGTGGTGACCAGTTAATCCATTTAATCATATTTTGTGAGCTTTTCCATTTTTCCCCCAGATTATTGTGACATGCAGAAGTGATTTCCTGTTGAACGAACACTCTGAGCAAAAGTGATTCCTTTCAGTGATTGAGGGTAAACTCAGATTACAGCAACAGTAAATCTCACAGAATCCGCTCGATTGAGACATCTGCAGACGGTTCTGTATCGAGAGAGCCCGATTATGAACGTGCATCTGTAAACAACGACACGCATTTGTGTCTCGTCCTCGTCTGTCTGCCGCGCCGCAAAGTCCAGATCCTCTTACTGGGAAAGAGAGTGAGTGGCAGACTGAGACGGACAAATCCTATTAGACGGACCGACGTGTGTGTCTGTGATGCTGAACACACACACATACATCACACACACACACACACACACACAAACACACACACACACACACACACAGACACACACACACACACACACACACGTAAAAATGATGGAGGAAATTCGTGTTTGTTTATGACTGCAGGCTCATCAAACAAGGTCAGACAACAGCCAGGCTTCCTGTCGACTCTTAAAATGTTTCTCAAAGAAAACATTAAACAAGAATTATTTCTATCTCAGTCCCTCCAGGAAAAAACACGATTCTGTGATCGCAGAAGATCCCATAAAATCGAGGAAAGGGCGCTCAATATGCGGGGGTGCATAATTCTTAAAAAGTCACATAGTCTCTCTGCAACAACCCTCCAGGTGTTCCACCTCCTGCCTGTAGCTGGACTAATTAGAGCTAGCATGCTAACACTAGCCTAAATAATTAGAGCTAGCATGCTATCACTAGCCTAAATAATTAGAGTTAGCATGCTAACACCATCTTAAAGCGTAGTCCCACTAGTAAGCAAGTAAAGTTGTGACGGGGGAAGTGACGTATGCCGTAAAGCAGTCACCACATTCGTAGTTGTTTTGTGTGGAAGGCAGGGTTATAGGAATGTTGAATTTGCAGAAACACGCATGTCTCAGTAAGGACGGGCAACAAAGTCATGAAATCTTATCAGGGCGAGCAGCAATCCTGATTTAAAGAGCCTGAAGTCTCTTCTGGGCGACCAGCTGCGTTTTTCTGCCTCCTGATGCATCGGCCTATTTCATATCCGCAGCTCGGTGTTGAATCCGTGGCGCGTTTCTCAGGTTTCCTCCTCCGGAGGGTTTCATCATCCCGTTACGGCGGCGGCGGCGGCTCTCATCCCTCAGATCCCGCCGCTGTCTCTCTGTCACATCCATCGTCCTCCAGTCCCGACTGCGCCCTGACAAATGTACAAGTTTAGGGAAGATTCCTCCATTTTTAACTCTGCGTCCATCTACGGTTCGCTCCATCACATCTTCCCCCCTGCTCAGCACCAGGTGATGACATATGAGCGCCGGCGGTCCGGCAGCAGCCCCACAAATCCAGCCGGACATAAATCACTCAGATCCGGTCCATAAATGTGCTGCTGGGATTTTCTATCAGGCAGAGATTTTCACATCTACGTCTACGTTCAAACCTTCTGGGTACTCCATATTTCCTACAACAAATCTTCCCAGACTTCTAGCAGTTTTTCAAACGTTTGAATTTCAAATGTAACTTGAACACAACTTTCATCTAAAGACTCGATTTAAATGTATAAAAGTTTGATTTTTATTTAAAATCCCCATTCTTACAGGAAGTTTAGGACGTTTAGGAGCTTTAAGAAGCAGTTTAAGAAGAGCAGGTCCTGTTTAAAACCCAGAATTGAGAGAAACTGAGGTTATGAAAACGCAAGTTAAAGATAAATGATGTCGCCTACAAACAGGTCAATGTGGAAAACTATCAATTTAGTCATTATCTGACTGTGCAAACTTAGATTTATTTATGTTATATATTGTTATTACTGTAACTGTTTTTACATGTCTGACTAAGATTCCCACAGAATTATCCAGCCTGGAAAAAAGGAAACTTGAAATCTTTTAACATCATCAGCAGCGAGTAGAGACGTTTTTTTTTGGTTTAGCAAAAGCGACATTTAGAAGCACAAACCCAACGACAGCCGCACAGCGTTTATTGTACACGTCATTTATCTTCTGTGATTCATCGTCATGACTATGAATTAACTTAAAACTATCGATGGTTGAAAAGGATATTTTTCCAAAGGTTTTTAATAGTTTTTTTTGTCATTATTTATATTGTTATTGCGATGAGGACATTTTAAATCTACATTCCTAGCATCACATTTCACTTTTATTCAATTCAGATTCAGTTTAACAAATGCTACTTGAATTTTGGACAGAAGGTTTAAGTCTAGTTAAGGCTGACCTGCTAGGGAGTCTCTGTTAACAATAAATGCACATCTGGAGACGAGGCGCCGACTCTGACGACAGATGGACACAAACGCGCCAGCGAACATCCAAGTGCCTTAAACGCTCGCTGCCATCCAGTCATCAGGCACCATTACTTTCACTCAATTACAGTAAAGAAAACCAACAACCTTGGGCCAGAACACGTTTTCGCTTCACAGCTGCCAGCAGGACGCTGAGCTCAGCTCATCTATCGTGGCCCATGCGCCTTAATGACATCCATGCAGCTTTTCTATGGATTCGGCCTGGCAACCTGTGCAAAACATCCCGAAATAAACAACAAAACACGTTTAACAACTGACCGATATGGTCGTCAACTGATTTAGTAAACAAATAATGAAGGAAAGCATACGGACTCACGCTAGAGAACCACATTAACGTTCACACCAAGAACATCTGGAGTGTCCAGAGAGTCCAGTCCCCTAGTTACAGATATGGAGCCGAGGCAGCCGACAACCACGCTGTCTTGGTTTATTACAGAAAGACGAGCCGCTCTCTCAGTTTCATCCTCCATTAAACAAAAAGATGGTTGAAGAGACAGGAAGTCACACCGGGGAAGACAGGAAGTGGAGACGCCTGACGCGCGTCTGAAGCGTCTGACACTAAAAAGTGAACAACGTGTAAAAACGCGTCCAACTTCAATCATCAGACGCGTTTTGGACGCTCCTGAAGCGTTTGGTGTAAACGCAGCATTAGAGTAATAATACCTAACACTTAAAGAAATATTTTAGATTTGCATTTAGGAGGAAAAAAATGTGTCAGTAGAAGGTTCAACTCTTAACTTTACCTGGTTCATATTCATCAGAAAAAGCGACTTTTACTATTCAATTACTGGAAATCACAGCTAACAAATGAGCTAAACAGTATTAAGGTTAAGATTTTTACATTTTGATGTTGGAAGTATTTTATTTAGCTACAAATTATCAATGACCAGACGACTTTTTCTCCCATATTAAATAAAGGACTAATTTTTTTACACTTTTAAAATGTATTATTATTTTGTCTCTAAGGTTAAGTTGTTTAAATACGTGTTAAAATCGTCTTCCTTAAGGACAGCAGGTACATAAATACACGATTTCTGTCACTAAACGGCACAATAACTGGATTTATTCATTTTTCATCACTTTTTTAAACCTTAAGGATGCAAAGAGAAATTTTTATGAGCTGGCTAAATACAACACACCTAATGTCACAAATGTTAAATTAACGTTTAAATTAAAACAGCTTTTCATTTTTGATGAATACACTATTTTATTGCTATTCTTAGTATTTCTTTTAATTAAAAAAAACTAAAACATTTGCTAAAAATAAAGAAGATGGATACATTTATCATAAGTGGATATTTTTGGAACTTTTTATCAAAGGTGGCAAAAAAGAATTACTGGCGCTTTTAGTGTCATTTATTAGTGGAAATGCAACTAAAAGAAAACATTAAAACTTGAATATATTATTCAGTCTACGGTGAAATCACTAGAGATGGTTCTTTTTTTAAATCATTTTTAGTCAAACCTCAGATCTAGTGGGAAAAGTTAAAAACAACTCACTTCCTGTTTGGGTTTTTCAACATTAATCTTAAGTGACTGATGTGATAATGAGATCACAATTCTTATCAACATGAGGAACATAATAATCTCCATCCCTTGTTTTCTGCTTCTGTCACATCCGGCCGTCTGATTGGCCGCGCCGCAGCACCAATCAACCTGAAACGAGCAATTAGGACCAATTAGAAATGATGACATCATCGCCTGGATGACGTTTGGGATTTGGATCAAGCTCAGCTTCATCTTCTTCCTCGTCTGTTTAGTTGAACATCTCTGGTTCCTTTTTCTTTATTTTCTCCCATAAAGCACCATTTTTTACCTCCCCAGGCTTTTATTCATCCTTTCCCACATTTGCCCCCCCCCTTTCCTCTCCATCCACTTCAGAGCTCCGCCCACCTGCCTCTCCACCGTCTTTGTCTGCGTCTCGTGTGGATGTGGCTGTGATGAGCTCGGCTGGCGGGAGGCCAGAGCTGAAGAAGCCATCACGTCTCCCAGAAGCGCCGGCTGGTATTTTTAGCCGCGCTTCCTCCTAGGAGGATTCAGGAGAGCAGAGCCGGCCCGACCCGCTCCGATGAACCTCCCCCCACACGGCACAGCCCCCACTCCCAACCCCACCAGCACAGCTACTGGTGAGGAAACAAGCAACGCTGGGAAACGTTCAGTGTGTCCAATTGTGACCTGACAGTCAAGGCGGCTGCTGTTTAGACGTAACTAAATAAAAAACATATCATTTAGACTTTGGTCTCCAGGTTTTGAGAAATACTTTGTAGAAAAACTGGGCAGAAAAAAAAGCTATAATGTAAACGTCATTTTTCTTTCATGCTGAATCACAAACGCTCACAATGGACACAAATAAAATGTTAGGAGGAAAACTAATACAAACGTTTCCGTCCACGTCCATCTACTCAAAGCGTTATTCCGTCAAATGTTGATGCTCCACATAGACATGAAGAGCTTTCTGCGAACCGAGGAAGCAATTTCTAAATTTGCTGCTTCTGGAGCGAAAGCGTCAAGCGCTAATTTTGAGTGAACTTATAAAATGTTACAAGAGTGAAATGGAAGAAAATCTAAATCTATTTGTTTGGATATGAGATCCATCAGCAACGTTGGACGGCGGTGTGGTCGGACGTTAAAGTCGTTGAGAGACGGGAGCTGAGAGTATCGTCACGAGATCAGAACAAGACGAAGGAAGCAGAGAAAAAAAGGAGGCTAAACGCGGCACTGCTCGCTTCGGACATTTCATTATCAATGAATTGGCCTAATATATTTTTCAGTGAAAGGGTCACTGAGTCATTTCTTGGGGTTATGTTGCAGCTAAATTTGCGTCAGGAGTGCTAGCATCTGCTTTCTCCTTCAGGGTCGTCAGAGGAGGACAGACATCGGCTAAAGTGATGGAGGAACAGCACCAGGATGGATTTACAGCGAGGCTGAAACCTTTAAAAGACATTTATAAGAAGCTTTTCAGAGGAAACAAATGCGGATAAAGTGGAACTAGTAGATCACGGCAGCTCCAGGGTTATGGATGAGAATCTGAAACCAAACGTGTTTCATTCAGTTTAATTTATTAATTTGTTGGTAGTTTATCTCGACGTCGGTCACAAAAAAACCAACTTCATCTCAATCATACCTTTATTTGAACTGATCCCTCTATTAAGCTTTGTTTGTAATAAAACACACAAATGAAGTTAAAATAAGTTTAAATTCAAACTTAAAAGCTTCGCTTTAATGTTTACAGCAGCCTGATGTATGTTTAGCAATGGTTTGATTGGTGCAACTAATCGATTACTAAAACGTTATCATCGCCGCTCTAATCGCCAATCTAGAAGTCCAGGGTTTGTCCAGACGAGTGTGTCTCTTCTGGACGTCCGTTGTGTCCTCTCAGTGAGGACAGACGTGCAGCTCAACCCATGACATCCTAAACCGCCATCTTCAGGTTCAATGAGTCAACTTGACTCGGTTTATGAGTCCACTTCACCCGCCCCAGCGCTCCTGTTCCTGTCCCAGAGGACCGAGGGCGGGATGTGGGACAGAAATAAGATGACATGTTTCCTTCTAGTACCGAACAATCCACACGTGATGAAGTATCAGCAACCAAAGATCTTTAATGTCATCATGTAAAACCAGTAAAGCCAGTGTGTAACTGGTGCTGAACAGATACAGGCTGCGGCTTCACGTGAAAGCTTATCCATGCTAACAACACACTCACGCTCAGCGGGGTATTACGCCATCTGTCAGGGCGCATAATACGGGTCATGACCTCCCGCCACCCCCCCTCTCATTACGAAGCTGACGTTTCAACAGGATCAGTTCTGGAAATGAGACATCTGATGCTTTTATTGTCTTTTCATCAGGACGATTAAGGAAGACGTTTTTTTGATTTTGGGTTTTTGATTTTCTGTGTCAGATTATTACAGATGCTTCCTCTTTTACACAGAGCAAAAACTTTTTTAAAGCTCGGACGGATCCTGACGTTTCGTTTTCTGCTCAGAGTGAGCCATCTTTGTTTATTTGTCTTAGACGTGGTTTAAAAAAAACATTACAAACAAACAAGTTAGACGAGTGATTTATGAGGAGCGTGTAGAACGACAATCATTATGTATTCATAATATTCATTTCTACAAACCATTAAATAATATAGAAATAAAACCAAATGATTACAGAAAAACGTATAAACAAGACAAAGTTATAAGAATTTTCTGTCCCATAATAACAACACTAACACTAATTACATATATATATCTATATATATATATAATTTTCTTTTTTATTTCTACCTTCTTACTAATCACCTCATTCGTTGAATACTTGGGTTTGGTGGCTCCTTCATTATTAACATCCTCTGTTTTTCTGACAACTCAAAGCTTTTGTTCATTGTTATTAATGGCGTCTTCCTCACTGTAGAGTCAAAAAGAGTGAAAAAATGCACTTCCTGTTGCTTTTATTCCATTCCTGGCAAAACAAGTTATGAGCTCACTGGCTGACTGAGGTCTCCCTGAAGACTAACTGAGGATTAACTGATAAAAGAAAACATATAACAACCCATGAGCATAATAACCTATCAAAAATCTACCTATTTATACTGTGACACACACACAACCCAAACTGAAATTCATTAACTAATTAACTGAATTGCCAACCAAAAAACTCATTATAAATCAACTAGAAAATAAAAAATGAACTAAATAATCTAAATTCAAAAATTTAACTAAGAAATGTAGAAATAGCTCCTACACTCACATTAAGTGCTGAGGCAATAGTACCCAACAGTGTGTGTGTGTGTGTGTGTGTGTGTTTAATGCAGTGAGGCTGCAGCCGCTCTTTGCTGTACTGCAGCACCACAGCTTTGGTAAACGTTAGAGTGAGCACACCTTGGACGTTCTGCAGAGCGACACACGCCTCTTTACTGTGCTTGTTCCACTCCAGCGATCGGGAACTCTCCCTTGAGCTTGAGTCGTTTATAACCGTGAAACATCAGCGTTACCAGCAAAATGAGTCGAATGGTGTTTCTCACCCTCCACTCCCACCGCCCGCCTCCTCTTAATCTGATTATGCCACACCATCGGACGTTTCAGTGGCACTGCAGCCGCAGGCGTCACGCATCATCTGCATGATGCGGTGCTGATGGGGTGTCTGGGTGACTGTTGTGAGGCAGGATGGAAGGGCGACCTGATCCGAGGCTAACAAGAAGGTCAAAACGTTTTAGCGTCTCACAGGAGGAGAAATCGCAAAGATGCTGAAATCATCGGTTCTGTTTTATAGTTGTGGGTAAAAATATTGTTTTAATCAATACATTGCGATATTTTTTGATTGAATATCCTGTCGGTAAACCCCGTGAACAGATTAGGTCTCGTACTCGGTGAGTTCACGCCATGGCGAGGAAGACGCACTGTCTGGGGAGGTTTGAGATCCAATAGTGGAGCGAGTCACTTCCTACATTAACCAAATTTTGTGACAGTTGGACGAAGACTGGGACCGAATGCTAAAATAATTGATGAGTCTTCACCTGTTGTAGATGAATAGACAGAATCAATATCAGCTCGATGTCAAGTCATCATCTTCTGCTTCTTGAGTTGGCAAACAGTTATTTGGTCTCCATTAAAGTAGATAATGATTAAAGTATGACGTGAATTATCTCAGCGGCCAGTGGTCGTGTTTTGACCGAAGGAAGACTGCATTTCCCATGAGCACCAGGGCATAGTGTTGTAAAATCCTGATCAGGTGGACTGAAGTTAATTTCTGTTTCCAGTGTCTGTGTGAAGGATGAATAGCAATAAGGTGATGAATTTAATTGTGGTGAAACAATGTCAGATGATGATGTTGGAGATAAGAAACGAGGGAAAGTGACGTATGCCATAAAGCAGTCAGCACATTTGTAGTTGTTTTGTGTGGCAGGGTTCCTGCCACCCTCCTCAAAGTTTTTGCACATTAAAGCGATTTTATGAAGGTTGAAAAGTTACTTAGTGTTGCTTTAAGAGTGAAATTCAACTCAAATTATGAGTCAAATAATCTAATTTTAAATAAATTGTGTTTAAAGTTAATTGTTTAAATTTTGAGTTTCCTAATAACATCCAGCAAAACTTTTCTATATAATAATACTTGATGTTTTCGGATGAACTGGTGTTTCTGCACCATTTAAGCACCTTTTGCAGTGGATTCTCTGTGCTAAAAAAAAAACTTCCGACAAGCAGCGGTCAGAGACTTTTGAAGACTAAAGGGACACAAACGTATTCATCTAATAAGGGGAACTGCAAAGTTAATATTGGTGTGAAAATGAAGTGATGTTGGAGCGTGGACAGGGGGCCGGATCAGAGAGCCTGAATAGATGATTTCCTCTGGCTTCGCTCCTGGACGCTCAGAGTGCCGACTCAGGGGAAAAGTCCAGATTGCTTCTGGAAAGTGACTTTTAGATGAGGAGGATTTATGCTGGATTTCATTACATTTTTGGCTTCAGGAGGGAGCCAGCAGCATCATGAGGGCCTTATCTGGCACCAGAGCTCGAGCCTTCATACTGATGAAAACGGCAGAATGTGACGTCCAATGATCTGAGGTGACAAAACGTCTGATTACTGAAACGTTTGTGCAGCTTAAATACCATTTTTAACTGCTGACCAGTCAAATCAGAAGTTGCATTTAATTTATCCTCAAGGATCTGATGAATCCAACACAACATAACATGGGTTTTAACCAGTAGATCCAACAACGGATGTTTTTGGAGTGTGGGAGGAACCCGGAGTACCCGGACAGAACCCACGCATGCACAGGGAGAACATGCAAAATCCCTACAGAAAGACCCAAGGTGGAATTGAACCTAGAGCCTTTTTGCTGCATGGCAACAGTGCTACCCACTGGGCGACTGTGCAGCCCAAGTATTAAAATAGTTGACAACTAATTTACATAT
>JAVLVB010000374.1:4229214-4243137 GCA_032876305.1 Orestias chungarensis
AGATAAAAATAATAACAAATAATAATCACGAGGGGAAGAACACGGGAACCGGAGACTATAGGAACTAAGACAAACAGAGAACACGGGATGAGACCAGGGGACCAAGGTGAAGAGCCAGGACTGAGAGCTAGCGAGCAAGAGACTTACCGGAGACGTTGGGGCCGAGAAACTTAGAAGCGAGAGGCGAGGGACATCAGGGCAAGACCTCAGGAAGGACAACAGGGAATGACCACAAGAGATGACGCAGAGAGACGAGAAGGCAATTTAGCAGGGAGTGACAACAGGGGATGACGCAGAGAGACGAGAAGGCAAAGCTACAGGGAACTACAACAGACGATCCAGCCGTGAGTGAAAGAATGAGAAGGGCTTAAATACTGTGGAACCGGGGTGTGATTGGTGGAGAAGAAGATTGGATTATTGGAAACAGCTGTAAATGATAATGAGTGGAGACACACACACACAGGGAGAAACAGAGAACAGGGGAGTGGAGGAACAAACTATAGAACATAATCAAAATAGAAAATATAAATGAATAATAAATCTAATAATGATACAAGAGAACTAAACAGAGCAAAAACTAAATATAAATGAAAACAACAACAAACTGACCCAAACCAAAACACAGATCATGACAGAAAGCTTTGTAAAATACATCGATAAATATGAAATATACATCAAGAATTGGATATTTCAGCACGTCCAGCAACGAATGATGGAGAATGAAACACTGTATAAACTGAAGAATGTCGAACTGCAGGTCATAATGAAAAAAATTACTGCGGCAATAGAAGAGGCATCAAAAGAACCAAATGGTTATGCCCTTCAAAATGACAATGAAAGCATCTCAAAGCTTGTCAGTGGAATGCGTAACAATTTGATTAAAGATATCACAATTTCAGTTGAAGATGAAAAAAAACATCCTTTTTCAAATCCAAAGCACAAGTCACCAATTCATCAAGAGATCTTCCTCAGGTTTATCCGGACTGAACGGATAGAGTGAAGCAGAAAACATCATGTATCACACATTCTGTGTTTATTTAAATTAAATTCTGAATGTCCTGGGATGACCTTTCCTTCACAGACTACAATATATCAGACTGAAGCAGGACAGCCAGAGAGAAAAGCTACATATTTACTGTAGTTTTGGTCTGAAATTGAAGAGAAAACCATTCAGATCTAAAACTTACACAGTTTGCTATTTATACCAATAGATGGTGCTGTTTTATTAATGTTACTGAATGTAGAACAAAAAGTCTAAACTGATCTCTTCTAACCTTATTAACCAATCATAATGTGATCTATAAACAATCATACACATCTGTTTATCCCCAGCAACATTGGGAAGGAAAAAATCCCCTTTAACAGGAGGAGGCCTCCAGCAGAACTAGAACCAGAACCTGACTCAGTACAAGCAGCCATCTGGCACGATAGTCTCGAGGTTTGAAAAGAGATGAAACTTAAAAAGAGGCCTCAGGACTGAACTGTGGGGTACCCCAACATGACTGTAATGATTGCATAAAATACAGTACTACTTTGCTGCTTAAGCCTAATAATAATCTTTTTATTGACTTTATGCTTGAATTAACCAAAGACATTACTAATTATCCCCAAAGTAAAGCAAAGAATCTGGAATAATCCTCGACTGTTTTGGTTAATGTTGGGATCTGCAGCTATCCAACACGTGTGATTGTCTGGGGCCTCGAATCTACGACCGAATCACACCAGTGCCGATATTCACCGATATAGGACGACCTCGAGTGAGATATTGCTTTACTTACTGGTGGACAATTAAAAACAAAAATGAGCCATAAGTCCAGTTTACACTTTAGTTACTGATAACAGAACTAACCAATAAACAACTTTAAATCAGATATTTATCCGTTTGGTCAGATTGATCGTTTTTAATTTGTGTTTTTGCTGGTTTTTATTTTATTAAATCTGTGAAACACTTTGTGTTGTAGCTGGGCGTATCGCTTTGAAAAGTTTCATTAACCATTCTCACCAGAAGGTGAATCTATAACACAAGCATGAATGCCGTACTCAGGACTGCAAAGGTGAGGTTAGGTTCATTCACTCATTAGTGCTTTCACAGGCGTTTAGCGTTTAGCAAAGTTCATTTCAGCTTCACTATTCAACTCTTCATGTTATTTTTCTCTGTTCTTGTGGTTTTTTCTTTCTTCTTGTATATTTACAATGCTTCTTAAACCGGGACCTGATTCCTAAATTAATACCATAAACATGTGAATGTAAAAATAAATTCTTTGATTCCTTCAGTAATTTTAAAATCATGCCACCGTCTCTCACAGCTGAGTTTGTCTCACTCCCAGAATCTGTGGTCGAGCCTCTAATTAAAACACAAACAGTATTAGGGACGCAAACACGTCCTGCAGGCTGGCATGCTGGAGATCTGGATGCCGAGCCGGGAAGCAGCCTCTCTCAGTGGGAGGAGCCAAGGTTCTGCATCAAAGTGACGTCACTGTCAACCGGTCTGACTTCAGGATTTGTTGGAGCTGAAACAACACTGCAGAAACTGAAAGTGTTTGTCTCTAGTTTCTAGTAGTTCACCTTGGCTCTGCCTCTCTCATGTCTCAATTTAAAGTTTCAGGTTATCCTGATCTATTTCTATAGATCTGCTGCTCTAGACTGAGGCTGCTGGAGGACAATCTGACCAATTCAAATTCTGATACTTTCTTCCAGGGCCGGACTGGGAGATGTTTTCAGGCCAGGAGTCAGTCATGTAACCAGGCCACCCTGGGCTTGCCACACATGCATGTTCACATCCACACCTAAATGCATGAGCAGAAGCAAAACGCATTTGACACAGGCCAGCAGGCCAATATTAGGCCGGCGCTTCGGGAATACTCCCGGTCCTCCCTATGGACAGTCCAAGCCTGCTTTCTTCCTCTACTGTATATTCTCCTTTATTTCAACTGTTACCTTTCTGTTTTCTCTTAGTGTTCTTCTCTCCATAGTAACTACACCTGGTCTGGTTCTGTTATCTGAGAAAATATCCTGGACCAGAACTGAACCTGATGCTGCAGCAAGATTCTGCATCTCCTGCTGTTAAAATGTTACTGCAGTTTAATTTCGTGTGCTTCGTTGTGTTTTCAAACCTCCAGTCGGTCATGACAGGTGGCTGCTTGTACTGAGCCTGGTTCTGCTGGAGGTTTCTTCCTGTTAAAGGGAAGTTTTTCCTCTCCACTGTCGCTACATGCATGCTCAGTATGAGGGATTGCTGTAAAATCAACGAGACCAGCGAACGTCTGTATGTTCAGATGCAGGAGGAGTGAATGTTGGAAGTCAACGACTCTGTGAAATCTGCTGGGGTTCCTCAGGTTGGAATGTTTTAAATTTTGTTAGAATAATAAACTGGATCTAAACTTAACTGGAATCAGTTTGAATGTATGAACTGAAATGGGTTTTATTGTGAAGTTCCTTGTGACGGTATGTTGTAAATTGCCACTATATGAATGAAACCCTATTGAATTGGATTGAAAATTGAATAACGCAAAGATCGTTGTACTTCTAAAAACAGACTAAACTAATTTATAAGAACATTTTAGAAAGATTTGTAAGCTTGTTTTGAGTTAGTAATTGTTGAATAGTGAGAAAAAGGAGTTTACTCACTTGTTTGCTTAATTTCTTTACCTTGTTTTAAGTCTAAAAATTCTGCCAAACTAGACACAAATACTCGTTAAGATTTTAGGATTTGATTGTTATTTATGTTCTTTGCTAAGTTAATGGAAAAACAACATAAATGAACAAAAATAGATGAGGTCATAGGTCAAGATTAGTCCAAATAAACTGGGATGAGATTTGTGCAGCAGTAAAAATTGTCATTATCTCCAAGCAGCTTCAGGGTTACATCACTTTAAAGCAAAACATCCAGATGAGCTGCATTCTTCGGCTTCACTCCTCCTCCTCCTCTTCCTCCCTCCTGGATGAGATTTGTGTTTGAGCTGGTTTCGCTCACATTCATTAAGCCGTCCAGAACTCAGAACCTGAATGAAACAGAGAGAAGTTGGAACGGGAAGGTGAGTGTCAGCTTGGGTTTCCTCATTTCCTGAATTGGTTGAGAAATAACACAGTAGCTTGTTTTATCTACAAATCTAATATAAAATCAGATTTATATATATATTTTTTTCTTGTAATGTTTTATCAGAGCTAACCTTGTTTTCCTTACTGTTTGTTTACATATGCTACATAGTATGAATTAAAACCTAATCAGGAAAGCAAGGTAGAAAGTTATATGTTTATTATAGATTAAAATCACTTCTTTATTCAGTGTCTCTTGTAATGTTAACTAATTTAAATATATAATAATTAAACTCAAAAATGTGTGATGTGAAACGATGGATTTCATGGAGAGGAAGTCAAACTTACTATTTTTAAGTTTTTATTTTACAACTTTTTGTAACTTTTTAATGAAAGAAAACATGGGAAACATCTGATCATCGAACCTTTAAAAGAACAAAATATCTCTGTTTTTAAAGTTTTCCAGTCTATAACTGCATGTTTATTTTTTCTTTAAAGTACAAGAACTAGTTTTAAGTTTATAAATGTTTTATTCTTCCAAACAGATAGAATAAGTACCTTCAGTATGTACTAATTGGGTGATAGTGATACTGATGTGAAGCAGGGTAAACAGAGACTGGAGGTATGTGAGGGCGGAGTCTGGGGCTCTGGAGGAATGCCGGCATGTTCTGCAACATTCCTGCTCTCAGCAGAAACCTGCGCGTCTACAAACATGTGACTTCAGCGCAGAGACACTTGTTCTGCAAGGAAAGCACCTGGTTTTAAGAAACTGCCTGCTGGCGAGATCATCCATGCAGCTTCTTCTGAAACATGGCAGTCAAGGAGCTCCTATGAAATACAAGTTTAGATCAGTCATGGCTACAAACTCAGCTCAGATGGAGGATTTTCATACTGAATAAACCTGGTGATGATCTTACAGTCATATTAAATCCAGGTAAATGATTTCAGTACTTTGTATTAAACAGGGATGTGGAGTTTCTTTTGCTGACTCACACTAAAAATCCACTTCAGTCACTGTAAAAAGCTCTTTTAAAGAGCTTTACAGTCTTGTTTGACTGGTTTTATCTGGACTCAAAAAGCAGAGAGGTTAAATAAAGAACGTTTCATGATGGTAAACTAAGACTTACAAATGTGGATATTGGAAAAACTGGAAAAAGCTGGAAGAGTCCAGCAATGCAAAACCAGGAGGTAAAATACTGATGGAAAGACTGCAAAATACCAGAGGAACCAGGTGAGCAAATCAGACAGGATGAGGAACAGCAGCAGCAGGAAGACAGAAAGGAAGCTGAGGGAGACTTGGGCTACATTTACACAGAAGGCATTGATGTCCAGTTTCAATTTTTATGACAGAATCCAATTTTTTCTTTGTTTTCTGTTTTGTTTTTTTGGTTGTTTATTTCACACATCAGACTGCGTAAATGATTAATATTAAAGATTAAAGATTAAATCAATGACATACTAGGAATTTGATGTAATTACACTGAGGGACATGTTTGTGGTGCCAGGTAGGCAGTAGCACAAAGGGTCTTCCCTAAGGACCCACATGGGATGGTGTGGTGTATTTATGCCATGGGGTGGATTTGAACCCATGACCTTCCAATTGGAAGTCAGGCAACATATCACTTGAGCTATCCAGCCGCTTAGATGCAAACGCAGAAGAAGAATTTAGACGTTCGGCAGGAGCGTCCATGTTTACGTCAGTAATGACGGCAGCGTCCGTCTGTGGATGGAAGTTATAGTCGTTGAGCGACAGGAACAGACCGTATCGTCACGAGATCAGAACAAGACGAAGGAAGCTGAGAAAAGAATAAAAGATAAAATGGGCACTGCTTGCTTCGGACATTTTTTACATCCACATTTACCACGTCTGGTTTCTCCTGCTGCACAATTGTGACACAAGTCTGACGTTGATGATGGAAATGTCAGCTAGAATGTGATGTGACCGTTCAGATTGCAAACGCTTTGAAAACTAGTATAATTTTACTGAACTAGCAAAATCCTAAAGACAAAAATAAGAACAAATCACTGACTATAGCCAAACTTATCTAACGATTCTAAAACCAGACAAAAGAAAACATGACACATATATCTGGGAACCATTATAGTTAATTGGAAATAGTTCACTGGGACGATTAACTAACATAACCAGCCAGGTAAGTGTTACTGCCTAATTTAATCCATGTTTACGAAAGAACAAAATTAAAGTTATCCATTGTATTTACTGGTGAAAGCAAATGGTTTCAATTTAGAACCACTTAAAGTCAACAAAGGAAATTAGAATGATCCACTTTGGGATTAAAATAATAAAGATTGAGTCAAACATGTTCATTCTTTTTGCCAAAACTAGGTCAGATTTAAATAACCATGAAACCTGAATGGTTTAAATGAGAAGATTGGATATGAATTTCCTGATAAATAAGATTATATAGAAATGGGAGACCTTTATGTTCTCCACAAACTTCATCTCCATATAATTAGCTCTGGTTTACTGCCTTAACGTTCAATCCTGGTTGAAAATTATACATAGTTTTATAATAAAGTTTTACCCGTTTATAATTAAATGTGACATTTAGTAACAGACATATTCACACTAAAATGACATTTATTTCATGTCAGAAGTTGGGTTTTTGTCTTGGTTTTTTGTTGGGCTGGTGTGTAAATTTGTCCACGTGCCGTTTCTTCCCCCAGATCACGGTCAGATCAGGATGGAGCTGAAGGTCTGGGTGGACGGAGTCGTCAGGGTGGTCTGCGGCGTTTCTTTGAACACATCCTGTCAGGATATCGTCATCTCTCTTGCACAGGCGATTGGTGCGTTGTTTTCCCACCGTAATCCAATAAACACTGAGTCATGATGAAAAATCACTGTGCAACGTATCAGAAAATAGAGACGATAGATGGTCAGGTTAATGTTTTCGTTCGCCTTACTGAGCTTAGAACTGTCTGTTTCATTTAAAAAATAGATATTTTGTTTAATATTTACTATAACATTAAATATTTAGTTATTAGACAGTGCATTTATATTTTTTATCATCATCTAGTTAATATTGAAAATAAAGAGCGCCATTATTTAAAATCATCATTATAATTCATTTATCAAAAATAGTAATAAATAATTAATTACAGAAATAATTATATTTGTCTCTAATAAATGTATTCATTTTATTTTAAAAGGTAAATATTTTATAATTTTATGATAAAAAATGTAATGTTTCTATGCTGAAACACATCATGAATTCATTTAAACTGTCAACATCACCTCAAGATTATTCACTCAGGGTCAATCTATTTATTTTAAGCATTTTCTGTCCAGCAGTATAGATTTCAGATTAACAGCTTATTAACTCATGTTGTATGTATGTGTAAAACTTGCTTTGGGTTTATGTCAAAGGTGATAGATACAGAGGTGCAGCTGAAAGGAAACACAGGAAAGGTAGAGGATTTAAAAAATTAAGAGGGAGATAGTAATGGAGGGCAGAGAGAATGATGAAGAGCATACAAGACAACGCTCTAGAAATCTGCTTCACGCCTGCAGAAAGAAAGGGAAAAATATGTGTCAAAAAGCAAAAACAGGGGGCCAATATTTTCAATAAAATTGGTAAAATAACTTCAGTAAATTATTGTGATTCCTTTACTGGAAGGTCTGGCTGAGCCGCTCCAGCATCTGTATGTCTAAGTTGCTCATTTGCTGAATTACAACAATTTATTAACAAGTTATATCCACACTTCCAATAAAAATCTTGACGTAATTGTCATGGTCTGTGTTTTTGTTCTCTGTTTAGTTTGTTGTAGTTGCCTTGTTTTACTGGTTATCATTAGTTTAGGTTATTTTCTATTTTGGTTTAGTCTTTGTTTTAGTTCTTTTCTGTGTTCTCCAGTTCCCCCTGTTCTGTCTCTCTTCCTCTCTTTGTTTTCCTTCAGCATCATCTTCATCATTCATTCACATCTTCCTCTAATTATCTAACCATTTTCTCCTCATGCACTCATTCACTCACCGCTGGATCGTCTGTTACCTTACCTCTCTGTGTTACTCTGTTCCCCGTGTTCCGTTCCTCATGTCTCCCAGTAAGTTCCTCCCTGCTGCTCGCCTGGTTCTGTGCTGCTGATCTCTCTCCCCTCTCTTCCTTAAATTATTTCGTCCTATGTTTGTTTCCCGTTGCTTGTAGTTTTCCTTGCGCCTATCTCGGTTGTTTATGTTTGGATTTGTTCGTTGTCTTATTTCTTTTGTAGTGTTCGGTCCGCATTTATCCGTAGTTCCTTGTTCCGCATTGCCGCATTGTTTATATTCCATTCCTGTTACCGGTCTCGTATTAATCTTTGGTTTGTTGTTCCTCCTCTATGCCACGTTGATTCAGTTTATGATCCGTTCATATTCATCCTAATAATAAAATAAGTTTCTTTCATGCAGATCCAGCTCTGCTCGAGTCATTGATCCGTTTCCTGACATTAATATTCGTAGCAAACAGAGAAAATAATCTTGACTTGCTGTTTGAAGCAGGAAATCAGGTGTGAGGATCAGCCATAACTCCGCCCACTGAGTTTGATGCGTGAGGTTGACAGTTTAAATAACTCTTGATGTATTTTCATAACATTATTTATTATATTATGAACTTGAACAATGAACCTTTTAAAATAAATTGAAAGAAGAGGTAATTATTTTATTGTTATTATTGTGTATTTCCAGTTTTCTCATTTAAGTAAAGGAATTGTTTATGTTTATTGTTTATGTAGCAGATTTCTTAGCAAATATATACAGAGTTATTTTTGTATTGTAATATGCACCCTACAGTGTTGATAGTTGAAGCATTTTATGTTACAGTAATTTGTTTTGCGTTTGGAAAAGCATTAAATTGTTATAATCGCCATAAAATCTTCAATAAAAATAGAAGGTACATAATATAGAGAAGGGGGGCTAAGAGACAGCCCTGAGGAACACCTTAAGTAACGAAAATGAGGAGGGGATTTCCTTTTAAAACCTTTTATTTTGTTTGATGCTTGAAAGCAACAAAGAAAAAGTTAATTCATGTTTTCATTGTGCTCACGCAGGCCAAACGGGTCGGTACATTCTGATCCGGAAGTTTCGAGGATTGGACCGACCTCTGGTTGCTGACGACTGTCCAATGCAACTGCTGGTTCAGATGGGTCAGCTGGCGACCGAGGTCCACTTCATCCTGAGGAGAAACGGTCCCAGCCTCAGCGAAGGTCCGACCAAAGAGACCCATCCTCCCTTGGTTGTCCCCCCTGAACCAGAGCTTTTTAAGCAGAAGGGTCCACAGAAAGCCCTCAGCTTTAATTTGGGTCCCTCCACGTTTCCCAGGAGGACTAAACCCAGCAGGAACTGGTCTCCAATTCTTGGGGAATCAGCAGAAGTACAGGAAAAATGTCCATCGGATGCGCAGAAAGAGGAGATGTTCAGTCAAATCCTGCAGCAGCAAAAGATGCTGCAGGATCTGGAGGTTCAAATCGAAACTCTGGAGAAGGACACTGAGTTATGGGAGCAAAAGGTCATATCGACCTCAGTTCCCGATCCGAACGCGGACCTGACAGAGGATCTGAAGGAGCTGGAGTTTCGGCTGAAGCAATATGAGGTGGAGCTGATATACGGAGAAAACTGGGAGGAGGAGCTGAAGGTGGAACTGGAACGAGAACAAGGTAAAGATCCGAATCTGTTCGCGCTTTTATCTCCAGTGTTTGGGTCCCCTGAGGGGTTCTGAAACCAGATGACCTGTCTTCACAGAGATGCAGAGGCGTCTCCAAGAGATACACTCGTCCATAGATGATCAAGGGCACGAGATAAAGGTCCTCCAGTCCCGCTCTGATCACCTGGAACAGGACCTACAAGGCCAGATGAGCAGTCAGAGTAATGAGGAGGAGGAGGCCCGGCTGACAGACGAGGCTCTCAGGTCCCTGACGCAGGAGCTCCACAAGCGGCTCCGGCTGGGGGAAGATCTGGACGCAGCGTTAGCAGAAACGCAGTGGAAGCTGCAGTCTGCAGAAAAAACGGTAATGGTATAACTCATCTTCCACGATTGTGGGACGCAAAACAGAACGGCTGCTTGGTATTTTCAAAACTGTTTAGGATTTAAGCTCCTTGGAGAAACTGGATCATGTTAAAGTTCCGCAGCTTCACTAAACTGCTTCAGCCAAGCTGCTGCTGGTTTCTCCAAAACAAACGAATCAACAAATCATTTCTTTTAAATCATAAATACATCATAAACAAATCAGTAAAAAAAAAAGCAGATTTGATCAAGTCATTGACTTGCAGCATGAACCTACAGTCAGGACACCAAAACAGTTGCGTTGTCATTGATTTGTTGGAGAGGATTGCGGGTCGATCGCATGGCATTAAAGGAAGTAGATGACCGCGTGTTTGTCTTTTGATTCACACACCGGGAAGCAAACTGATGCGCATTTTAGCAGGCAAACACATGCTAACTCTACGTTAGCTTTGCGTTAGCCGCCTTAGCAAACTACAGTGTCAACTAGCGGTTCTCACAGTTCATCTTAGCAGAGGCGGGGCTAGAGGAGCTAGAGGCCGGGGCAGCACCAAACCCCCCTGAACTCTACAAGTATATACGTATATGGATGTATCTATTTACTTATCTGCATCTGCTTGTGCTTGGGAGAAACAAAAATATTCCAGTGGGTACATTCAGTGATGCAAGACAAACTACCAGAACAGTAGCTCTTTCATTACTGACGTGAACTTGACAGTAGACTTACAACAATAGAATGTAGATGAGAGAAAATGTATCAAATGCATTATATAAGATGAAATTATATTAAATAAATAAAAGTTTTAATTTTTTTAAATATACAAATAAAGTTTATTTAATACTCCTATTGTTTGATCCACAAAATTTCTAGGCCTTCTCTGCAGGCGTAGAAAGTCCCCAGGGTTCCCCACCAGAATAATCAAAGGAAAAGTAAAATGAATAAAATTAAGCTAAATAAAGTTACAATTCAATCAATCCAAAACATCACAGCAATAACCGAGAATAAAATAATTTTTATTAATAAACAAATTTAAAACCAGCATAAAATCTTACTAGAATCAAATAAACAAAACAACAGATCTAATTAAATGAATTTAAGGTTAAATTAGTGTTGGATCATCTGGATTTCTACAATGAATCCAGAACAAAAGACTAAAGTTCTTAAATTTGCTTTTAAACAAGAATAAAAATAACAAAACAAAACAAAAGCTCTCAGATGATTGTGCTGCACAATATAAATTTCACTTTCTAGAGAACCCACTGACTCTTATACTGGCCTGCAGTTTATTTCTAATGGTCTGCATCTGAAACCTCAGTTTTCTTCCATCAGGACGGCCAGGTTCAACGTGTCCCAAAGTTGTTTAAGACGAGAAATGAGACAACGATGCGTTCAGGCCGAACGAGTAAAACTTTTCAAATGCAATTAATAGACAGATGACGAACAAACTAAAACTAGACTACAAGAAATGGAGACAGAGTCAAACCGAGGTCAGGCAAGCAGAGAAGACCCGAAAACAGGAAGAACCAGAACGAACAAAGAAGCAGGATTTACAAAGTCAGGCTGAACTGTTCACGATACCAACACTCAGGGTTGAAGACACCACATCCTAAAAACTAAAGCGGGAAAATCTGGAACATTTCCTTAGAAATCGAACTTAGAAATAGTGGTTCTTCGCTCACTTTGCATATTTTCAGAAATCTTTATGCAAACCTTTTAAGGTTTCCGATAAAAATATAGAGTTTTGGGTACAATAACTTTTTTGACAATAAATAAGAATGTTAGAGTTGAGCACAGACCTTTTTGACAGCAATCTTACTCCATACCTGTCAGAGCAAAAGTGAATGTGAAAAAGAACATAGTTGAGGAAGATCTCTAACTCCGGCTCCAGCAGCAGCTGTAGATTATAGATGAACCGTATGCCACCTTTAGAGGCATAAAACATTAAACTCAGATTGATGACTTTAGAGGAGATGCAGTTTTTCCTATGTTTCATATTGTGACTTATCACGTTTAACCCAAAGAGAAGCTCCCCGACACCAGGGACCGCCACACTGAGGAAGACTTTGAAAAACAAACAAAACAAAATCTGAACAATCAGCCCTGCAGCCCCCCGTCCTGCAGCCTGGTGCAGTAACCCTAATATCGCCTCTGCTGGAGCTAAACAAAACTTCTTTACAGCCATAAAAATGCGGATGACTCTGTTAACAAACAAAACTTGATTGTTAGAAAAGGCTGCAGGAGACGCTTCAGGTTTATCAAAACTTAAACACACGAACTGATATCCTTGTCCAACAATTGCAACACATTACGCACATGGATTACAACGCAATTCATATTTAGTTAAAGCAGCACTAAGTAACTTTTCAAGCTTTATAAAAAGTTTTCATAACTTTTGTGACCATACGTTGACACACAGCTCGTTGAATGATGCCTCTGTCATGACCCGAGGGGGTCTGTGTCGCTTTTTACCAGCAACTAAGCAACTTTGAGGAGGGTGGCAGGAACCCTGCCTTCAACACTAAACTACAAATGTGCTGACTGCTTTACTGCATACGTCACTTCCTCCGTCTCTTATCTCCAACATCATCATCTGACATTGTTTCACCACAATTAGATTCATCACCTCATCACTATTCATCCTTCACACAGACACTGGAAACAGAAATGAACTTCAATCCAACTGATGAGCATTTTACAACACTATGCCCTGTTGCTCATGGGAAATGCAGTCTTCCTTCAGGCTAAAACACTACCGCTTTTGGCCAGACTGGGCCGCCAATATCGACCAACACTGAAACCAATTCAGGGTTGCTTTTAAACTGCACACATGACCAAATGTATTTATTTCTATATTCATTTGTTGCAATATACAGTTATACTCGTTTCATTGTATATATATTATGTCTCTCAGACTTGATACTGTTTGGATTTTAAATAGCTGCAATCGGGTAACCAAGAATTGCTAAAATTCGTGACCACTAGAGATCCCTTCAAAAAATTATAATGAGTAAAATGTTTCAGGCAGAAGTTCGCCAGAGCCACTGTGGAGCGTCTAAAGAGCCACATGCCCCAGATCTTCAGGTTTCCTGTTCTTGTGGATGCGTCATGGTGTGACCGCGGTGGCAGTTAACAGTTCTTCTTGATAAGTTTTTATCCCCCTTATGTTTTCCAGAACAGACTGGAGGTGATGGATGGACTGAGCAAAGAGCTGAGGCAGTGCGACCTGCAGCACTTCATCCACCAGGCCGGGGGAAACCCGTACTCCGACCAGGGGAACTTGCCGCCGCTTAACGAAGTCTACCTCAACAAGGCTCACATCAGGAAGTAGACGCAGCCGATGTCTCTGCAGGCCCCTGAGAAACAGCTCTGGTTTCTGGTCTGGTCAAGATAAAACTCTGTTTGTACGTTGTGATTGCTGCATAAGCTAAAATGTGTGAAAATACATTCAAAAGATGAAGGTTCTAAGTGTGTACAGTTGTGTAAAGTTACTTTCTGGATGTAAAAATAAAGATTTTTATTATTATTTCATCAAATAGAGTATCAGTAATTCATTTTCTGCTCCACCAGGGGTCCCCAAAGCTGCAAAGCACAAACTTCCCAACAAACATCTTCAAGAAGAAAATGCATGCAAATAATAAAAACACACACCTTCCTCTATAGTTCATCCTCAGTTAACCTTTAAAGCCCTTTTCCACTGTATACATATATATATATATATATATATATATATATATATATATATATATATATATATATATATATATATATATATATATATATATATATATATATATATATATATATATATATATATATATATATATATATATATATATATATATATATATATATATATATATATATATATATATATATATATATATATATATATAT
>JAVLVB010000374.1:4243237-4269952 GCA_032876305.1 Orestias chungarensis
TTTTTTTTTTTTTTCACTCCCTATTATGCATTTATGTGATGATTAAAATTATCCAACTTTATAGGATTAAAGTTGCTTTTTTCTCAGCTTCCTTCATCTTGTTCTGCACTTGTGACAATTCATAAAAAGTTCAGATTCATTTAATATAAATAAAATAAAACACAAATTAATTCAGCAGGGTAGGATGTCCGCCGCTTGGGTAAGAGGTCACCTCATGACAAACCACCAGTTACGCTCACAACTAGGAACAATTCAGAGACCAATTAATCTATTAAGGATGTTTGTTGGAGGAAGTAATAGTACCAGGAGAGAATCCACATTTGCACAGGGAGTTTCCAAACTTTGTGTCCAAATTTAGAACCTTCTTGATGCTTGATGGTCTTAATTTTATTTGTTTTTTGAGTTTCTACATTGCATAAACAAACAGCTCTGACTAAGTTGAACTGGTGGTATTTTTAAGTAATGAGGCTTAGTCACAGGACTTAATCCGCCTCAGAGCCGAGAGGAATCCGATCACTGCCGGTGTATAAAAGCAGATGCCGGGATGAGAGTGGAGAAAGAGACAGCAAGAAGAAAGAAGACGCCTTCTTTGTCTTGCAGCTGCTTCTTCAAGAAACCTTCTCAACGCCTGAAAAAACAAGTAAGTCACTTTTTTCCTCTCTTCTCCTAAAATCAGCTCCATTATCAGCGCGTCAGTGTTAGTTTGTCCACCACTGGGTCTGTTAATCCATGATCTCCAAACACTTAAACTGATGTTGAACTTAATTTAACAGGTTTACAAAAAAACTATTCAAATATCTTTTGTGAATTCATCCAAAAAATAATAATATATTCTGGGAAATGGATTGAATGTTTTTAAACTAAAAAGACACAAGTTGAGCTAAAGTTAAGAGCACTATGTGTGCAGCTATATCATCTTTATTATTTATTATAATCTCGCTCAGAAAACTAATCAGAGATTAAACGTGAGACTAGATGTTTGGTTTGCTGTGCTGGTGGTAGATATTTGCTACTCGAATATTCCTTTACCTGTGTCAGTAATTAACGTGAGGATTTACCTCATTCTTCGTTGTTTGTTTGACATTCACGTTTGACCTGGTGCATTAATTACTGCTAGCCTGAGGGATACCCACCAGCGTCCTTTATTATTTACAGTGGAGAACATGAATGCGTCCGTGGACAACAAGCCCTATCCAGCGGAGCTCAAGCAGAAGGAGAGCAGACAGTTCAAGAGCAAAGCTCCCAAACCTGGACAGAAAGGGTAAGTGTTGGATTCAGGATGCCCTCCCCTGCAGGATGAATGGTTGCTGATTGAGTTCTTATCTCCCACCCAGCTTCAACAGCGCTCTGCCAGGGATGGAGGGGCTCGATGGTGAGTTTTGATATCAAATCCATCTTGAATCTTCAGGTTTAGCCTCTATAACTCATATCGATTGGTTTTCCCTGCAGACGCTGCAGTGATTTGGCCCTGGGAGGAGTTTGGTGACGTAGAGCTGAGTGATCTGGCTCAGTTTGGAACCGCATAGATCCCACTCAGAACCGGAAGTGCATCCAGGCGTTGTTGGTTTTTCCTTAAGGAGAGGATCGTGCTCTAGGCTGCAGCAGTTGTGTCACTGACTGACTCTGCAGCAGTTGAGCGTTTGTTTTTGTTTTTCTATGATCATTATTTATTATTTTTTTGGCCAAATGGACATTCAGAAACTCGTCTAACTCAATCATTTGTTAATAAAATCTTATTATAAATGCAAGATGTAGAAAGATTGGATTGAAATTAAATATGTTCTGCTTAAAATAAAATCAAGCTTTTATTATAATTTGCCATCTTGTACTAACTATGACAGCAGAGTTTTGCAAATGCCCGTGCAAATGTGCAAATTTCTACAATAAATCCTTTTTTTCAGTCCTCTAAATGTTTTCATCTGCAATTATTGACTAAAGAAAGAAGAACTAGTAAACAGCAGCCTGTTTTTTACCTTATTCTGTTACTTGACATCTCGTCTTGGTAGAATTACATCAGGTTAGTTTCCACAAAGAACTCATAAATTAGTTGCTGGAGGTTTGGGCAAAAAATGCAGGCCGTCTCCGTCTTCAGGTTCCCGACAGTCCACTATCAGTGAAGCAATTAATCGACAGGAAACATAAAAGGAGGACGGCGTACTGTGGTGCTCACAGACCGTGTAGTTCACTTAATTGCTACTGAAATGCTGCCCTTTAATATCATTGAAATCATTTTGAAAAACGTTGCAAACGTTTGACAGACAGACGGGAAAACATACGTATCACACACGGCGATCGGCATTCATCACTTTTTTGGTTGAATGTAGTTTTTATTTCCATTTTGTTTTAATGTTTAGTTTTTATTCATGTGCATTTTTTGTTAACAGACACTGAGAGTCCATTTATTTATGTTTTTGTTGGTTTTGTTTATTTTATTTACCAGTTTCAGATTTAAGTCTTTAAATGAAAATAAAGTTTATTGATCTTTAACAGGACATAGTTGTAATATTATGTCATTTCAATTAAATCAATTTAAAATGGTCTCCAACAATATTATCGTCTATGGCAATAATTTCTGAGACAATTAAACGCTCAGCAAAATTTGCTATCGTGACAGGCCTACGTTTAACCATTCTCTATATCTATATGTAATAATAACACAGAGATAACATTTCATATCACTCAGAGAATAACTGCATTTATTGCTTTTGTATTGGAACAGTTTTTTAGTCTGTTTGTTTTTGTCACTGATTTCCTGAAACCTCAGCCAGAGGACAATAGTTCAATTGGCGCATGTACAGCGAGGGTTGTTTACCATACAGGTTTACTTTATCAATCCCAAAATTAGTGTTATTGTGTGTTTGGGATAATTATCCGGTTGTTTTCAGATGACGTGAAACTAAATGTTATTTAAAAAGAAACAGAATGTCAGAGTGAGTTCCCTTTAGCACCTCTCCAGTTGTCCACAGGGGGTCACCCATGCTCACCCTCTGCTGGAGCGTTTGCCACCCCTGGTGCATCCTGTTGCCGTTGATGAGCTGGGCCTGTATAAGAGGAGTGGTGGACCAGCTACTCGACGCCTGAGTGTTTGTTACTCCTAGTAATCCTTGTCTCAGCGCCTTCTCTAGTGTTTATTATATTTCTAGTGTTTCACGTATTTCTGTAGTTCTCTTGTGCTCTAGTTATGTCTCCAGTAATTCTCTAGTTTTTATGATTTTGTTTGTTACTTTGCTGCTCCCTTTTTCCCACGCTCCTAACAACTAATGTGCTCACCTCAGGTTCCCGTTATCTCCCGTGCTCCTTCCCCACAAGATCTCTCTCCGGTTCCTCGCATCCATCTGGTCTCTCCGCTCCTCTTGGCTCGGCTCGATCTGCCCGCTCCAGCATCACTCCATCCGGCGTGCACACCCCCCTGGACAACCTCTCCGCTTCCCTCCACTGGATTGGAACTCACCTCTCAGTCTTCCCCCCCCTGGCGTCAACATCCTTCAACCATCAAGTAAGATCTGTCCAACATTATCCTTCTTTCATCATTACAACTACTCAACTGTCCTGTCCTCCACCTCAGTGGTCACCGGTTTCCCACGTCGCCGTGCGCTCCGTGCTTCCTGCCGTTCTCCGCTGTCCCGCTGTCCTTGCTGTCCTGCCGAACATCACCGTTCCCCGCTGTCTCTTGTTACCGGATCTCACCCCCATCCTGCCGAACATCACCGCTCCCCGCTGTCTCCCGCTGCCGGATTTCACCCTCATTACACAACAATAAAATTCCTTATAACTGTTCTCCTGAGAGTTCTCTGTTTATGTGGGTCAGAAGCCTAAACATCATGACACAGAATTGATCAAATAACTGAAAAAATAGAATTTACAACAATGCAGTAAAGATGGAGGTAGCTGGCAGTTTTATTACAAGAAAAAAGTAAAAAAATAAATGAATAACGAAAATAGGACAAGGGTTGAATTTGCTAATTTCGCTGCAAGAGTTTGGTATACTATAATGTATAAATATCAACTAGATTAGCGACAGACAAGTCAATTTTACATTTTAAACCTCTGCTCTCTCTCTCTCTCATCACTCACAGCTGCAGAGGTTAAGTAATCAGTTCCTCTGCCTTGTTCCACCTCTCACCCTCCATGTATATAAACCCGTTTGATCCATTCACTCACTGCTGGATTCTCCATCATGCTACCTCACTTTCTATGTTTGCTTTGCCTCCATCACGTTCTTTCCTATTCTTGGTTCCTGTATTCTACATTTTAGGGCAAATCTTCCACTTCTTTTATTACTGACTCCATCTCTGTGTTCAGGTCAACCTCTAACATACTGTGGCAGGCATGAATGTTAAGAGATGTTTTTTATTTATGCTTTCATTTGAAAGTGGGTTTAGATCAGGGGTGCTCAATACGTTTCCTCAGTTTATGTTATAGATTAAACTTAAATTATACTTAATCCTAAAGAAACTAAATGTACAATAAAAATGATTTAAATATAAAATAACTGTGTTGTCCTTTTTTTGTATGGTGGTGGACATTGTGGTGGGTGCATCTTTGGTCATCTTTTAAGTAGCTCACATGCAGGGGTGTGGACACCCCTGGTTTAGACTGTTTCAAAGCAGGTCCATCTCCATCCATAACGGTTCCTATATGTTGTAACATTTATGTATTTTAGCTAAATTTAAAATAATTGAAACATTTTTATGTACATTTGTGGATGGATTTGGTTCATAAAAAAAAATTTTATCTGCAGAAGCGGAAATAAATACACATTTGTCAAAAAAAAAAAAATCTTACCTAAGGAATTTATTCACCTACTTCTTGTTTATGGCAGCCATGCGTGACGTCCACATCTGTTTGATTTACTCCGAACCAGAAGATGGAAACACATCAGATTAACATTTTCCTTTTTCTGACTCTTTTTTTGCATTATGGTTGAAAGAAAAAAAAAACTACTGACAAACTGGAAGGTATACTTAAACATAGCGCTATGGAGCTTTAGCTCCCACGAAATATGATGTTGGTTTACACTAGCAGAACTAATATTATCATGTTTAGTGCAACAACTTTTAGGTTAGTTCCTATGAATTAAAATCTCTAAATTAACGGCATCCATAATAGTGGATGAATGTTCCTGAATGCAACTTCAGGTCTATTGATAAAATTGCGCTGTGAAGAAGTCAGAAGAGACATAAAAGGAACAAAAACATAACATGTTTCTCTTTATCTCATTTTTTAAGATTATAGCATGTAGGAAAACAAAAGGATCAAATTGAACTTCCCTCCGTACTCGGTCCAGTTTTGCATTGGCATCGTATACTTCCTCCAGAGCTTCTAGGACAGTCTTAATTACAAAGTGTTAAAACGACTCTTTGAGATATTCTGTAAGTCAAATGCATCAAAATGAAGATCAATGAACTGAAAATGAACAGTATATGTGCCAATGGTTGATCGGTCCTGATTTATTTATCATACATGATAAATGTGGGTATGTAGGAGTTCATTAGTAGGCTTGGTCCAATCACACCAGTCAATAGTCCAGCACCAAAGTCAAAACCAGGCCCAGAACCGGGCCACCGTGCGGGTCGTTTTTAGACCCTGCTACGTTCTGCTGTAGATGGAAGAATGAGGAGTCAGGGCAGTTTTCTGCAGTTCTGGATCACCCAACCGGACGTGTTCATATCGAGATTGAGAAGGTCCATCAGCCATTCGTCCTTCTTGGCTCCTTCCATGAACTCACCCAGGGTTATCTCACCTGTAAAGGAATATAACAAATCAATCAGCCACAACATACAAAAGCACATGTTGACTTGACTCACAATAATGGTGTTTACAGGCACGTGCATCTCAATTTTATGTTTTCTTGCAAAGGTGATAAACTTTTTTTAGGCACTCTAAACGGCGCATATCCAATCTTTTCAAGCCTCATAAAAATCTAAGTTGTGCCTCTTTTACATGTGGAACTAAGTCTGATACTTCTGCAGTCTGAATTTATGTTCCATTCTATCTGACTTTTACGTCTTCAACGAGAAGAATGCATCACAATTGTGCAGCAGAAGAAGAGGTAAATCTAGAGGTAATGTCTGAAGTAAGCAGTGTCCGTATAAGATCTCTTACTAAACTGTTCATCTGCTGCTGAACCGTCATTCTCATCTGCTGGTCTGATCTCGAACACTTACTGCTCAAGAATCAGGAAAATATCACAAACCATTTGGTCCACTCTACTGGAAACCTTACTGGAAGCCAACTCCTTCGACAGGATCTTGCTCCCATTCAACATCCGACCTCTAGTCTATAACCTTTTGTTCCCTCATCTTTCCCTAGTGTGAGATCTTCCTCCTAATGTAAAGGCTACACCTACATGACTGCATAGCTTCCCATCGCCTGTCTTCCCATGTATGTGCTGTGATGTTTGTCTGGAGGGGTGCACTGGAATTGTCATTGCACTTTATTGGGATAAATGAAGTTTGAAGTCTTTGTTAAAATGTTGATTCTGCCTGAAAACCTGAAACGCAGTGTCAGAAATTTTTAATATTGTGATAAAGTTAAAGTATATTCATAGAAAAGTAAGTGAAACGAACATGTGTATTTATCCTTGGTGGAAATGTAATCACTTAACAGAACCTACAGGTCTTGAACATGAAATTAAGTAACAAAAGATATGATTAAGGAACATAGAAAACCAGTGAGATGATGCCATTGAATGCAGGTAAAAACATTGATGTATTGGGAACAGCTGTTAAAGAAAGCAAATACGCAGAGTAAAGTTAATAATGAACAGGGAATTTAACTACCATATTTTACGCACAATAAGGAACACTTAGAAGCCTTGAATTTTCTTAAAAATGGCCATGCACCATGAGTTCCAACATCTGTAAAAATGTTGTGCAACTTTGGTAAGGGCTTCATTTGATTGACTGTCGGAGCATTTCTATGGCATGATTTTATGCCAGCTTTAAGCGCAGTGATACTAATTTTAGACCTCATATCTGTCTGAGGGAACAATCATTTTAAGTGTGTGAGTACAAATCTAAGTGCTGCTTGCATCTCTCTCTCTCTCTCTCCATCCGCTCGCGACTTTTTTCATCCAATCCAAGCATGTCTTGCAAATACAACGTTCAGTTCAAGACAAGTTTGAGTCACGTGGAGCAAAGTGAGCTGAGCAAGCAGATCTGAGCTCTTAAATCACTGTGTGATCAACCTGGGGGTAAAAAAATCATAAATGGTTGAATTGTTTTCACTGTACCTGTAATTTTCACTCTTTGAAACAAGTGGGCAACGAATATTGAACTTCTTACTGGACGTTATCGAGCTGAGCTGACCTACCATCGTTATTGTCATCAACGAGCTCAAAGATGCGATCGCAGATCTGAGATGGCGTCAATCCCACTTTGTTCTTCTGAAGCTTAATTTTGTGAAGAATCTGTATCAGAGAAAAATTGTTTATAATCCAGGGATTATAAAACTGAACTATTTGAGCATTAAAAATGGTTTAAAGATCAATTTCTAAAAGTAAAGCAGTCTCTACACAAACAAATAAACCTAATATATCTTATCTGCATATAAAAATAATTGTATTTCATGACTTGCCCACATTTACTGGCTCAGAACCAATAAATGCAAAATTCATCCAAACAGATGTGAGGGGAGCAAGAGAGGCAAAATGTTGCTCATCATTTGCCAGATTGGAAGAACTTTACAAAAAGTGAGACTATTGTCTTCACAACCTGAGTGTTGAGGAACATCTGAGCTCAATTATCTCTTGATCTCCAGGTTAAAGGTGCTTAGGATCACAACTGCTCAACTCTTTTTCTGTCATTGGAGCCACCTGACACAAGTTTAGCTTCTTGCCCTAATCCCAGATTAGTGGGCCACTAAGGTTCCCCTTGGGGAGGTTTCTGTTATGGAACTTCTTAATATTTAGTTTGTCTTGCCATCTTCGTATCACTACTATCAAGAGACATGTCTGCTAATGAATTATTCTCCAAAATGCATCAATTTCTCACATTTATGAGCATCTTCACTTCGCTCCTGTCCAGTTTTCCGTTTCCATCCCGGTCGTACATCTTGAAGGACCACTTGAGCCGATCCTCAAGATTGCCTCTTAGGATCAAGTTGAGGGCTGCAACATACTCAATGAAGTCCAGCGTGTTGTCCTGCGAATAAATCAAACAGAGTTACAACAACAATGAAAGCATTAACTTGATTTATGGCAGACAAATGTGAAGAGTGTTCACCTCATTTGTGTCAAAGGAGCGGAAGATTGTCTCAAGGAAGAGGGACTCCTCTGCCGAACTGCTCTGTACGCCGAACATCCTCTTGAACTCGTGTAAATGCAAGGCACCGCTGGGGCATTCCCTCAGAAAAATAATGCACATTTCCTGAATCTGTGCCACATTTTCCTCCTCACTCCTCCTTTCTTCTCTCATGATTCTTGGCTGTCTCGGTCAAAAGGATTCCTTGTGATGAACTGAAATTCGTGCTCGACTGTCAAGGCTCCAACTGACTCACACTAAGGAGATTTGCACCATCAACTAGCTTCCTTCCAAGTGCTTAATCTCATTACCTTGTCAGACTCTTGCATAAAAGTGTAACCTATCGGGGTGGGGTAGAGGGGGGTGGACATGAAACCTAACTGATTTGAAACATTCACAATATGCTATTTAATCTTTTTTCTTACTTTCTTTTTTAAATGTTTCATAGAGATGTTGTGTTGTTGATGTGGTATATGTTTTAGAATCATAAAAACATCCAGTCAGTAACACAACCAATGGCAAGTTAAATATTCCCCCAGCACAATATCCTAAGTAATAGCACATGCAAATGCCTGGTTTTATTGATCAAAATACATTTTATACAGGTCAAAATGAATTCACGTAGTGTTGGGACTCCAGCCATTAAGGACTGAACTACAGAGAACAAGGAGACTGGTATAAAAACTAATGGAACAGATGATTTTGCATCAAATTGTCGGTAGTGGCCATGGGTAAGACCCTTGTCTTCTTTACAGGCGAAGGGAGAGACTACTTTATCCAAGCAGCTCTAGACGTAAAGTGACATACAGTCTAGTGTTCGTGTACATGGTGCTGTATTGTGGCTGAAGGAAAAGACTTGATTTTGTCTTATTTATAGTTATTCACTAAAATCCCTCAATTAGATGTTGTCTTTCAATCTGAGCTAACCGCGTCCGTGATGATTATGCCTCGGCTTTGTGGGTCTATGCAAATCTTCCTAAAAACAATGGAAGTAATGCCTGGTTAATAAGGCAAGACAAACATGCAGATGTCTGACCCGTTCGGATTATGGCTGACATCTTGATGGCTCTGAAGATAATCTGACGAGATATGCCTGCCTTGTTTGGTTTGTTAAGAGTGACCTAGTCTAAAAATCATGGATATTCAGCATGTTGGATACGTGTGAAGTATTCTCCAAGGTCAACAGTTGATTTCTTGTCTTCATCCATGTTTATTTCCTCTGAATTTATGGTATCGAGAGATTTCTTGTCTGGCGTGAATGTTTGAAAGGGAAATATTTCTGTGTTGTGAGTTGCTTTTGCATTGGGGCTGCACATCACTCACTCTACAACTAAACCTGTTACATCAATGATTTATTACATCTGGGGAGTCTCTAAGGTTATGGGAACCAACCATCAATTTGTAAATGTTGCTCTGTGAACCAGTGTTTAGATGTTGTGTCATGGCAGACATCAGAGATTAAATTGGTTAGATTGACTGGCAATTATTTGGTTTTGTAAGAAACAAATAAACTTTTTAATGCCAGTTTAAAACACAAAAATGCTAAACTCCAATATAGCAATTCCACGCGTTTAAGACGTGTCTCTGCTTCAACACACCTGACTCAGATAAATGGGTCCTTCAGTTATTTGACTCATCCCTGAAATAATCATCTTTATGTCAAGTATTGCGGTCAAATGACTCGCGCAGAGGTGGGATTGTGAGAAATAATAATTTATTTTGGGAAGGAATAATGAACGGAACATAAATCAGAGCAAGGTAAAGCGGAAACCGGAGACTACAGAAAACAAAACCCAAAGTAAATGCAAGGACGGGACCAGGGGAGAACTAAGGATGGAGAATAGTCAGGACAGAGAACTCAGCGAGCAGGAGAGGAGGCTTACAGGAGATGTGGATGAACATGCAGGAGATGATGCAGGGAGACGAGGAGGGAAAATCAGCAGACGATCCAGCCGTGAGTGAATGAATGAATGTGGCTTAAGTATGGAGGAACCGGGGTTGGATTGGTGGAGAAGATGATTAGATAATTTAGAACAGATGTGAGTGATAATGATGAGGGAAAACACAGAGAGAAGAGGGACCGAGAAGGTGAAACTAGAGAACAAAAAGAAAGACTAAACCAAAATACAAAATAACCTAAAGAAAACAATAACTGATGATAACAAAGTAAAACAAAAATAACTACAACAAATTAAACAGCAAACTAACAGAGAACAAAACACAGATCATGACACACAGGGAGAAAGAGAGAGCAGGCAGTGAGGGAGCAAACAAAGACTCAACCCAACTAGAAAATCACCTAAACAAAACAATAACTAAATATAATTAATGATAACGACTAAATAATAATGAACTGATCCAAACCAAAAACACGGATCATGACACTTTAATTAACAATTTAAAGCAGCAATGCTTAAACTACACAGGCTAAAAGAAATTAAGTAAATTAAATGAAAAACAGTTTTGTAAAATTAACTGATGGAACTTAAACCGTTCTGCATAAAGTAAACTGAATTTCAGACCCATCAATAGTAATTACAGCAGTCTCTTATTATTTCCACAACTCTTATATCAGATGTATATAATATGTTTATATCCAAGAACAATATTGACTAAAACATAAAAAAACAACTATATGGGTGAAGTTTCTTTCTCATTTCAAGAACTGTTGAGATCCAAAGACTAAACTCGACTTTTCCAAAACAGATTCCCTGATGGTTTCTGCCTATGACGGCATGAATGAATGAATGAATGAATGCTGAGCTTCTCCTGGGAGAAGCTGGAACAGTGACTGGATGAGAGCCAGGACCCAGGAGACCAAAATAAGATCCGCTGTTTCAGATCAGCAGGTTAAATATAACGTTGAGGGAAACCCAGGAAAAAACAATATAATAAGTCAAAGCAGTAAAACAGATCAAATCGATAAAATGGACGGTGAAGGAGCGTGTCTAATAAAAACCGACACAGCTTTACTTGTGGATTAACTTTTAGGACATACCTACTTCATTTTGTTTTTTATGTAATTTTATCATGGACTTTATTATTAAATTTTGCCTTTTAATTCATTTATGAGTTTATTTAAACTGAATTCCCAGTCATGGGAGCTTCTAGACAAGATCACACAAGGACCAGTGCCTATGTCTTACTTGTCCAGACCCCCGAACTGGAATATTTCAGGAATCTCAACCACAGTAACCAAGTATAATGTGTGAACTAGTGTGAGTCACTTCAAGACTAAATGTTTTATATTGATTTAAATGTGGTCAAATCAAGTAATTCCAAGGTTTTCAAATAGGATTCAAATATTTACATATTTGATCAAATCAATCAAAAAGACTTTATTTTTCCCAAAGGGAAAATAAATGGTGTTGGAGTATCTCATTTAATAAGGGGGTTGTTGTAGATGTTGATGGCTGTGGGCAGAAAAGATCTTCTGTAGCAGTCTGTTTTACAACTTGGCAAAAGAAGCCTCTGACTGAAGAGACTCTGTTCTCCAATAACAGTCTCATGAAGAGGACGTTCAGGGTTGTCAAGGATTTTCTTGATCTTACGTAAAATCCTTCTTTGCGTCATCATCCCCAGAACAGACCCAGCCTTCTTTATCAGGTTGTTTAGCCTTTTTAGGTCCCTTGCTCTGAGGCTGCCGCCCCTACAGATGATGGCAGAGGAGATGAAACTCTCAACGAGAAACTTATAGAAGATTTGCAACATCTCGCTGCAAACCTTGAAGGATTTTAGCTTCCTCAGGAAGTAAAGTCGGCTCTGTCTCCAGTCCAGTCTGTTGTCCAGATGAACACAGAGGTATTTGTAGTCCTCCACCATCTCCACTTCATTGCCATGATGGAAATAAGGGTTGATCTGACCCTGTTTCTCCTGAAGTCTGCAATCATCTCTTTTGCCTGAGATTGATTGATTGAAAGGATTTACACCCGGGAATTTGTGGTTTAAACACTTGCAGGCTTTGGTGACAGACAAGGTGTTTTAACCAGACTGAAAAACCGCTGAGGCCATCTAGTGGAAGAAATAGGGAAGTGCAGAGAGAAAGGAAGGGAATCATTTCTCAGTCTGACACAAATACACCTGAACGCCATCAAGATTCTGTATATTTTAAAGGCATAATGAGCTGTTTAATGCAAACTCTCTGTTGATTCACAATTCAGTAATAAGGCAAAGATATAAGATATAAAATGTTGATCTTTTAAAGGTTTTTATACTAATGTTTTTTTATAAACAGAGAGAAAAGGAAGACATGCAGCAAATGTTCTAGGAATTGCAGCTCCAATCATAACACTGTTTTCACTTCCTCTGCCAGGTCAGCCTGGGTGAACCGCCTCCTAACACGGTTCATCGGATCAACACATCACCAAACACGCGCTCACTGTTTGACAGATTCAGCCCTTTAATCTCTCATGTGTGTAAGAGCAAAACCTGCTTCCCTCTGCAGTCAGTCCACAGATTAGAATCCCGACAATACAGCTAGTACTATAAGTTCAATACATTTACTTTAGGGCAAATTAGTTATAGTTTGAGAATTATTCAAGAATACCTTCTTTTGATTGACTGACACCATTTGGACAACACTGGATTTGTTCCGCAGCAGCTCCGGACGTAGCTCCCAGGCACCACTGTTCTGGGAAACGTCCGTGTCGATCATGGGTTGGTGATTCCTACGCAGCGATGCACCGGGCCGATAACCTGTCATCTGAAGGGATTTCTGCAGCTGCCTGCTTGAAATTATGGGTCAGGTCCAGGCCACCACAGATAAAGAAGTGACTCTGCAGAACATTCAGGAACTGTACCGAAAATTCTCCACCGTGTGTCCGAGTGGAAACCTCCACCTGCACGAATTCAAGAAAATCTTTGGGGTCAGCAGTAAATCCACAGAGGAGGTGTTGGCATTCATTGAACTTGTGTTTAAATCCTTTGATACAAATAAGGTAATGTGTTTTTAGTTTGAAACATCTGTCCCAGCTGCAGTGAGGCAGTAATGTACCCATTATCTCTCCCTGCTCCGTTTAGGACGGTAAGTTGGACTTCATGGAGTACGTGGCAGCTGTGAACCTCGTTCTTCGTGGAAAACTCATCGACAAGCTCAAGTGGTCCTTCAAAGTTTACGACAACGATGGGAACGGCTCCCTGACCGACCAGGAAGTGAGACGTGTTGTCAAAGTGAGTCTGCAGTTCAAGGTTTTCTGAAATTCTTTCAGTGAAAATCCCTGGTGTATATCTACGGTTATCCAAGATAATCCTGCTCACTTTACCATCTGCACATAGAGGGAATATTTAGGAAGACCCCAGGCTAGGCATTACATCCAGAACCTTGTACTGCGAACAAAACAAATCATATTAATATAATGGCAATGACAAATAATTTAAGTAGCAAGTAAAAGCAACAGATATGTTTTATAGTTTCAACAAAGTAGTACAAGGTAACAAAATATTTAAAGTAAGGTTCAAACTAAATGAAAATATGTACTATAAACTGCAGTTATAAAAGAATATCAGGCTCTGCTAGTTTTAAACGTCAAGGAATACAAATAGGTCTTGAGCAGAGATTTAAAAGTCTCAACGGGGTCAGTGGTTCGTGCATGAAAAGACAAGTTTAGGGTCACTAATTACAAAACCAAGGTCACCTTTGAAATTCACAATGGATCTAGGAACATCCAAGATAAAGTGTTTGGTGATGGAGGTGTTTTTACTGGACTGAGGACATTAACAAGATCACAGAGATACAAATGCAATAAAACCTGTTATTGAATTCAAAAGCAAACATGAAGTCAACGAAGAGAATCCAGAACTGGAAGTATGCATTCTTGTTAAGTTTGTAGGTTTGATCTTGTTTGTTTGACATGAATCCAAAACAATTTAGATGAATTTGATTTATTAATTTCATTGCAATGAGAAGGAAGTCAATCAAATCAAAATTGACAGTTCATCTTGTAACTGGTGAGTTCAAGCCTGTGCTTGGTCTGTCTCATTCGGTGTGTCCTTGGACAAGACGCTCCACCCGCCTTGCCTACAGGTGGTCAGAGGGCCTGGTGGCCACAGATTGCCCTAGGGCAGCTGTGGCTACCTTACGGTAGCTTACCATCACCAATGTGAATGGGTGAATGAATGTGGTGTAAAGTGCTTTGGGAGTGGTGAGACTTGAGAGAGCGTTGTACAAGCAATTTAGCATCTTACCACTTAGTTTATCAAACAACAGTTACATTAGTAAATCAGACAAAAGCTACAGTAGTTCATCCAACAAGACTGAATTGTGTTGCACTAGCTCAATTTACTTGAATCTGACTAACACTGTCTTAATAGACTGACTAACAAGATTGATTTAGACAGATAATATGTGATATGATAAAATCACATTCATCTTGTTCTCAGTTTTTATTGGGAGATGTTTCAATTTTGCAATATGTCATAGTTAGAAAAAAAAAACGATTTCACAACGGCTTCTTCTCTGTTTGTACGGTTCCAAAATTGAACCTAACCCCCTGAGAGCAGAACGGCTGAGTGAAGCCCTATGGGCTAAATTGTAAAAGTTAATTATTTTCTATTAACAAAAAATTTGCTTGCTTTATCATATTTTCATTTAGACCCAAACTTGATTCTCCGGTGGGAAGTTTAAGTTTTTGCTGCATTGGCAGATAGATTTGAATATCATCACAAAAAGAGTGCAAAGCCCAAACTTCACTAATAAATTACAGAAATAAAAATATATTTGGCATGATCACAATTGCCATCATAAAACATGAGGATGGTTCCACATCACTGACATAAACATGTCTTTTCCTTTCCAGATCATCACCAAAATTAAAAGGCACAACGACGCGACTGTGGAAGACGTCAATGACATCTGCGATAGGATATTTAAGCTTGTGGACAAGAACAAAGACAGTAGGTGAAAACATGAAGGAAAAGCCTTTTACTACTGATTGAATCTGAATAATTGGTATCATGAAATAAAAGGTACTCTGAATAGGAACATTCAAATACCATCTGAAGCCACTGAGAGGGGTCATAAAGTTTAAATGTACAGGGCAAATATCGTCATTTATTAGACTTAGAAAATGTAAAACTCTTGAAGTATGAGAGCAACAAATCCCAGTGGGCATAGGAAGACTTTAAAGCTTTCTTTGTTAAAACAAAAAGAACCCTTGGAGCTTTTGACAAAAAATATTTTCCTAGTTGAAACCATCACAGAGATGTCTGCCCTTTAATTGGCATTTTAAAAACTAGTAACATTTCTTGTTTTCACAAAAGATTTCTCCTTCCCCACCTAAAACAATAATAAAATATATCTCTGGTTTTCTAATAGAAGAACTTGAGCACTTCACAGTTCATGTCACGGTGACAACACATCTGTAGCAAAGTCAGCATTCAGACCATCAGCTACTCCAGGTGTTGTTTTTGATAGTCTAACGTTCCTCAGGTAGAGAACCGTGTTGATTTTTCTTTTTTTTATTGCCGATGTTTTATAGTGTTCTCAAGTTTAATCAACTCCTTCTCTCTCCAAACATTCTTCCTACATGGGGACAAAAGATACATATCCACAGCTTTTCTTTTATTTTTTGCTTTCTGAGCTAAATTACTTAAAATGTTGTATAACTGTTATTTGAATTCTCTTTCAACATCTATTAGTTTGAAGTGACTCTTCATGACCTCAGAGCATGTTAAGAGAATAATAAATTTAGATGAACTCAGAACATTTGATGCAATGAAAGATGTTCTTGGGAATATGTTGTACCAGCCATTACAGTTGAAACCCAGTATTTGCAGGTTTTAGGGATCATAACCATCCACAGATGACTCAAATACTTTAGGCGTCTAAAAACAACACAACTGCCTATTTTATAAGTTCAAACACCCAACAGTAACCCATAGTATACATTATTACACAAACACGAAACTTTTAGCTCGAGCAAACACTTACTTTCATGCTGCTTTTGGGGCTACCATCACTTAGCAACCTGCAGATAAAGAATATTTCTGCTATTTCCTTGAAATTAGTTAGATATGGTCTGCAAACAAATCTGCAAATACGCAAATCTGCAAATTCATTTTGGGATCTTTACAGTCCCAGAACCAAATATCTGCGGAGAATGGTATTCAGATTCCAACGTGTATGCAATCACAGGAATTTAAAACCATAAACATAAACTTTAAATTGAAATTTTAAGTGAGACGCTCCTTCAGTTTTACACAATAAATCAGTGCTTGGGGTCATTGGAGGATTTGAGGCTTTACTATTCAGAAATTCTGTGGCAGGAATCGAAATATAATAATAAACTATAATTTCTCATAACATGATGGTAATCTTTGTGTTCGCTTTGCAGGCCAGATCTCTTTGGAGGAGTTTATTGAGGGAGCAGAGAAGGATCCGTGGCTCATGGAGCAGCTCAGACTAGACCTGTCACCTAAAGATTGGTTCATTAAACACCAGGAGAACAAGTCCTGAGTCCTGGTGATTGATTGGACTCCAAACTGGGGGAACCGTGAGCCTTAACGTCCCTAAAGAACATATTTTTTTGTGAGGGGATACGTTTCTGCAACCGATACTTCGGTTCAAACTTCAGCACTTGGCCTTAATCTGGGTTCTGATTTACTTGGAAAAAGTTTTGCGCCTTTTCCTTCAAACATTCATGCATATTTGCCAACAGGACAAACTTTTTTCTCCTCCAGTATTTCAGCAGATTGGTGCATCCTGATGGACCTTCAGCCATCTGTAGTTACGAAAACCAGATCCTCTATCTAGCTTCAACCACAGTTTGTCAATAAAATTTTGTTCTGCAGACTAAGCCTTGTTCACAAGTACCATACACATGGGTCTTTTTATCCAGATAGATAAACACTTATGGCTCTGGATGTTGTTTTAAAAATGGATATGAACCTATTTAAACAAGCTATTCTTTGGTAGCTCCACTCACACCATTGGCAAAATAACATCAATGCCAGCCTTTGAGTCATCGATGCTTCATTATTGTCAGCCCAAGCCCCCATTTTCACAGTTTCCTAATAAATTTATACTTTGAAAGGAGATTTCATTAATTTTTTTAAATGAAAATAAATTTTAATCTGTATGAGAGGCAAAAATGATGAGTAAAGATACCTGAATATCTGTGAACACCTAAAAACCAGAAGAATGGTTTGGTGTCCCCGCCAAACTAATGCTATGTAGGACTGGTCAGACTTTTTGGATATTCCACAGAGAAGACCCTCTTAATTTTTTTGTTCTAGTGTTTTTCTCTAGACTTTCATTTCAAATGTCCCGTTATCATAAAGACTTCATGAAGCCAGGCTCCTGAAAGAGAAACCACAGCATCCACCACCGTCTACAGAGTGAGGGAGGTGTTTTTTCTCAACTGCAGGCTTAAAAGCGCCTTTTTTTTACACTGATGTGGCCTCTCACCTTTACTTAAAAATATTCTAGAAGCATTCTAGAAGGTTGATATTTTAACTACGCAACTTCATGGTCTGTATTTTGTTATATTTTACTGAAAATCCATCCCCAGAATGCACTTACCCTCAGGCAATAAAAACCAAAAGCAGTTCCGCCTGGCAACTCAAATGTATTTTATTTAAGGATGTTTTAGTATTATTTTCCTTCCATATACGTGACAATACTGTCATACTGTATGTTTAAGCAAACAAACAAATCACGGACATAAAAAAAAAACAGTAATATGAAAATGTCAAAAGGTTAAACATGATCCGAAGACGTGAAATAATAATTCTTCAATTTTTTTATCAGCTTCAATTCAAATAACCATCAGCAAGAACCGCTAATAAAAAGCTTTGTTTGACTAAACCGCTAACATCCATATGTCACGCTAAAGAGCTAAACCATAAAGCATGCTGTTTAGCATAAGCTAACAACAGCTTTTGTTGTACAAACATAATTAGTATTTCAATTGGTTATAAATTACTTGGAAATACAGCTAGCAAATAACCGGTGGTGGGCATCCCTAACAAACACTATGTCATAAAATTAGAGGCGCTAACTCTAAAGCGCTGTTGTTTAGCGGAAGCTAAAGGGCTAACGTGCTAACTTCAAGCATGCTGATGTTCTTCATGTGTCAACAAGAAAACACCTGTGGCAAAATATATCTATAAATGCTTTAGATATTTTGGTCTGAAATGTTTTTTTAACTGTGCCTGCTTAAAAAAATATACCTTAAACTCTGAAAACATGTTTCTTACTTGGAATTTCTAGAGAAACCTAACTGGTCAAACTAAGGTGATGATATTTATTCATTAAACTCCAATTGTACTTAAATAAATTAGACATTTGGAAAATGTATTTATTTGAGTCTCTTCTGTGTCTGTGTGTTTTTTTTATCTGTGTTAGTTTCTCTGTTTAAAGGAATCAGACTGAAGATCCAAATGACCCCCAAGATGCTTTGAGCAGAGCTTATGGTGTTTCTACTGTATAGATTTAGAGAGACTATTCTTAGCCTGTCAGGCTCCTTACTAGCCAGCGTTATATCTGCTGGCTTAACATAGACACTAATGACACTCATTTTTAAACATTAACTACAAAGAAAAGAAATAAAGTTCAAAGTTAAAGTTAAAGTAAAAAATGCAATTGTTTTACAGATTGAATGGTTCGAAGTTGTAGTCATCAACATGTGTTCATTTGTGCATTTAAACTGGCCTTTTCAGAGTTTGTGGATTTGAGGAGAGATTAAATGGCCCAAAGGTCAAGCTGTGACAGGTCTCATTGGGTGCTGGAGCTCTGGGCGCTTGTGGAGCTTCACCTGCGATCAGAAACTCAAGCTAACCCAGAATAATCCACTCACTGGTTTACAAAAAGTAAAGCACCCGTATGGAGCTATTAATAATTGAAAGTAAGGCTAAAATTACAAAAAATATATATTTTTGCTCTATTACTTTTATTGGTGACATCAGAAACTCACCTGCATGACAAACAAGTTAGCAATCAGGAATATGTTGGTGCCTGCAAGTCAATAAGCCCAGGAATTCACATAAATCCCTTACAGCAGCTGGTCTGCTTCTGTGTTTGCTAAATAAATTCCTTTGTAAATACATTTCCTCATGCTGAATGACAGCAATGTGTTTGTTTTTACAATGGGGAGCATCTCAAAAGCTCAAATAATACCTGAACTACGACCCCACATATTAACCACACAAGGAAGATATGAGTTACAACTTTTAATTTCCTTTTAAGTTTATTTTTCAATTTGATTAAGGTGAAAAGGTTAATTAGGACCCAGGTGTGGCTAATAAATTGGTGAACATATGATCAGCTGGTCAATCAATAATTATGTGTGGAAACACCTCTATAAATGCAGAAGTTTGGTTCGTTTGCAGCTCTGGATCATACAGATGTAGTATGTGCTTTTTCCATGGTAACAATTTGCCTACTGTGATTGTGCAAACTGGCATTTCATTATTTAAAAAAAAAAGCTATCAGCAAAAGAGAATAATTTTCTGTACACAAGTCTCCTGCAATAAAGCTAAATTTACGCAGCAGGCAAATTAAATCCTAATCCGATGTTGTTTTTTTTTGTCCATATCCCTTGGTAAACATTGCACTGCTGTGTGACCTATATGTCTTCTCCTCTCTGTATGCGGGCCTTGAATGCGCACAAGAATGGATTTACAAATCATAAACCTGTCTTATGATTTATTGCGGATCACCAGCTGCCCTCACAAACACACTGTAAAGTAATACTGCAGATTATACAGGATTTAGGAATAACTAATAAGCATCACACAAGCTACATGAGCAAATTGAGTTCCCTTTGACATGACAGAAGTACAAAGCAACACAATGGAGTTTGCATCTTTATTTCTACAGTATATACAATAGCGGCCTAATGGGTGAAAGTGCAGGTACATGCTTGTATAACTTAAAGTGTCACTTTTTGTGTGCAAGGATAGAAACCCAGACGGTGATTTTTCACTTTCAGTCCATATCTTGTTGTGTGTTTTCGGGATACAGTCCGTGCTCGCTGTTAAGATGTCAAGAGTTCAGGAGTATAACAGCTGTGGGAAAGGAGGATGTTCTGGTACCTGGTGGTCATAGTCTGAAGGCTCATTAACGCCTCCCAGAGGGCAGTAGGTTGAAGAGTCTGTGTGCTGAGTGACTACAGTCATGGATGATTTTCCCCATCCCTATTAAACACCACATCCTGCAGATATACTCTTCTGCAGGAAGGGTTGCTCCAGTGATGTGCTGGGCAGCTTTGCAGTCTAACGCAGAGGAACTCCCACCCTAGATTGTGATTCAGCTGGTCAGGATGCTCTCTATGCTTTCTCCCCTCGGCCATCAGGCTCATGAACAACAGACAAAATAAACTTGTGTATATTGGCCACTGCATGCACCTGCTGTCTTTGCACATAAGTAATTTTTTTGTACATGTTGTTGTATTTATTTTATATTATTTGCCTTCTCCATTGCATCAGAACATTTCCCTAGTCTGGGTTTTTTATTGACAATGGCAATAAACCTGATATTGATTGTGGAAAGTACCGCCAACACATCCAGACTGGCCCTTCTGTTCTGGGAGCTACAGGAAAGGTAAACACTGCATGCATTCATTTCATATTTACCTGTTTTCCGTTTTACTATTGCGTTTTTAATTATTTGTATTGATTGTTTAGGATCCCAGAGGAAGGGGTGCTCCTTTCTGCTGAATGTGCAACAAAAATGTCAAGAAATCTACTTTAATTTGACAAAAAGACATAAAATATTGATTGGATATCCTCGTTGCACAGGTTTTTTCTGTTTAAGATTTCTGTTTAATAATTTTTAACCTTTTTTTTTTTTTCAGAGATAGGAAAGGTAACCAGAAATTAACCTCAGGTGTCTATCCTGGAAAATATTCCTCCTTTGGTTTGTGTTTTATGACAAAAATGGGAAAAATCCTGCAGAAAAATTACTAATAATAACCCCTAAAATATGTTTTAAAGCTTTATTCGTGTGATACACATTTTAGATTCATAGAAAAGTAATTTATGGATAATATTTATGTTTGTTTCCTTTGGAAAAAGCAGTCAGTTTCCGCTTCGAGGCGCGCATGCGCAGAGACATCTGAGTCTGTTGACAAGTGTGACCGTTGAAGATTTCTGCTCCAAACGTCATAAAATGTGACGTTTCTGGACGGTTCTGGACAAGGTGGCGGCTCTGGTGGGTTCTCCATGATCTTGTGAGAGCGGTGAGCTTTTAAACTGACTGGCTGGACGGGAAACGACGGGCATTTAAATGGTTGGCTAACAAGTTAGCTCCGAGCTGCTGGTTAGCTTGTGGCCTCTAGCGTTGCTGTAAAGCTGCGCTTTAAGCTCCTGGCGTGTCTGTGGGTGTTGCTGCAGCTTTGATCTGCATCCACAGAGTCAGCTTAGGTTAGTATGTGGATCTGGAACAAGGACAATAACGCAAATGTTAATAATCTGTCCTTTAAAAGTGGTGCTCCTCAGAGATTAGCCCAGGTTAGCTAGCTGGTTCTGTTGTTGTTTTTGCCTGACAGAACCAGCCTGACCGGCTTTGCTTGGACAGTTTAACAGCTTGAATGAATGGAACTGATCAGGCCTCAGATCTGGACACAGCTTTGCTTGTTTCTGCCTAAATAAGTAGATCTTCTCTCCATAAATCAGGGAATATTTGGGGGAAATTCGCCAAATTTGTTTCTATTTTAAATACACCGGTTAAGGACTTTATTCATCTGATGTCTCAATGTTTTAAGAACGGTCTTATATAAAAAGAAAACCTCAAGTGGAGCAAATAAACTAAAGAAAGAGTGATTTTTACCTCAACATGTCTCCTGTAACCTTTACAGATCCTCAGCATCCTAAGCAGAGACATCCACATCCTCACAGTCCTCAGTAAAATGATTGTGAATGACCTGCTTTGCACTTTTTTACATTATTATATAAATATTATACATTAGTGCTTGTAAACCAAGTTTATGGGATCTATGACTCATTCAGGAATAAAAACTCTCTTAAAATATTGAAAAATGTTCATATATTTCCAGTTTGTACCAACAATTAAAGCTTGAACTTAAACAGTTGTGCTGTAACACGATCATTTACGCATTTCTTCGGTTGTTTGTATTAGTCGAACATTTAGGAAGTCTGCGACAGATCCGAATGAGACGTTTTGTGTTTTAAGAATCAAGAATCAGTTTATTTATATAGCGCCAATTTACAACAGGTGTTGTCTCAAAGCACTTCACAGAAAATCAATTAAAACCAAAGATGCATCAAAACAAATCAATTTAAAAATGTTTCCAATCTAAGGAACCCCAGCAGATTCATGGAGTCATTGACTTGCAGCATTCACTCCTCTGGAATCACCAGACAGAAACAATGGCTTGTGTTGTCGTTGCCTTTACAACAATCCCTCATACTGAGCATGCATGTAGCGACAGTGGAGAGGAAAAACTCCCCTTTAACAGGAAGAAACCTCCAGCAGAACCTGGCTCAGTACAAGCAGCCATCTGCCACGACCGACTGGGGGTTTGAAGAGACAGAAAACTAAATTAAAAGCACAGGATACTGAAATAATAGAGTTTATAGCAGCAGTTGTAGAACGTCACTGGAAGCATCTCAGCCCATGTTCTCCGCCAAGAAGCTGTCTCAGCTAACAGAACGCCAGCCCAGGTGTGGTTACTATGGAGAGAAGAACACTAAGAGAAAACAAAAGGTTAACAAGGTTGAAATAACGGTAACTAAGTAGATTGGACAAAGGAAGAAAGTAGTAGAGAGAGAAGTGGTCAGATTGTCCTCCAGGAGTCTAAGCCTATAGCAGCATAACTATAGAAAAACTTAAATAACCCTGTAGAGACATGAAGAAAGTAGAGCAAAGGAGAACCGTCTGTCTAGACTGAGTTCCTCCCCCAACCGGATTAGGCTGTCTTCTCTACCTCTTCCTAACTATAAACTTTATCAAACAGGAAGGTTTTAAGCCTAGATTTGAAACTAGACAGGGTGTCTGCCTCACGGACTAAAGCAGGAAGCTGGTTCCACAGGAGAGGAGCCTGATAACTGAAAGATCTGCCTCCCATTCTGCTTTTAGAGATTCTAGGAACCACCAGTAAGAGGAGGTTTTGTTTCACTGAAGGAGATTAAATCCAAAGCTCCGGGAGGCCTGCAGATCGTCTTTCTGTTAAGTTAAATATCAGTTCAGGTAAACAGATTTTAACTCTGCTGTTCAGAGTGAATCATTTTTGAACAGATCAGGTATAAAGGCCTGAATATGGGATCATTTCTCCTGTTCCTACAAGCTTAGAGTTTCAATTCTGGAGAACTTCATGTGAACTGACGCGTGCTGGTGGGTTGACTTAATTTCTTCCTGGGCTCTGATGCAAGTTTTTAATTTCAGGGATGTCCTGTGGGAAAGGAAAGCGTTAATTTAGCTTCCTACTTTGGGGATTCAGTAAAAGCTAGTTTAGCTTTAATGAGGTTTTGTAGTTTCCTAGATGAACGTCCAGCAGATTTGTTTTAATATTTAAAATAAATTTTGGGACATTTTAAATCAGTTCTGAATCATAGTAAATGAAAATTGCTATTTTTACGTTCGATATTTATTGTTCATCAAATTGAAACTCCAGAGGAATCCCAACAAAGGAGCGTTTGTTCACTATTATTTCTCTACGAGGAAGCAGTTTTCATAAAGACTTTGAATCTAAATGCAGTTAGATTAGATTAGATTTTGTTTTTAAGTCTCCAGGTATAAAAAATATATTTAGTTTCATATCTCAGATGTTTTTCTTGCAGCAGCAGCTTAAATGAACATCCTGTTCTCGTTCTACACGAGCTTTCCTGGTTTATCAACCTTCACGTTCTTGCGACCGGACCGCGCCTTCGGGTCGTTGTCTCGGACTTCCGCGTGAAAAGAAAAGCGTCCTCTGTTGAATATTTAAACAGGAGAATCAAGGTGTTTGCTGCCCCCCCCCGGCTCGGGTCTAACATTCAGAGCTGAGAAAAGATGGACTACGGCGTATTCTGGATTATTTTAGACTTTCAAACACTATACAAATATCAAACTATTCCCTAATTGTTAAATGAAAAACAGGAGGTGGTATAAACATTCAAACCTTTTATAAATGAATAATAATAAAAAGGATTCAATTTAAATCCGAGGCATCGACGATGACGTTTTATCTTTTAAGTCAAATCTGTACTGATTCATCATCAGAATCATGATTGACAGCGGAAACCTCAAAATTGAGCAATAAATAAACCACAAAATTCTCATTTTAAATTGAACATTATAAAATTTTTAAAGCATTTAAAAACGGTTAAAAAAAAAAGTTTTATTTGGTTGTTTGTTACAAAAAATCAGATAAAATCATCCTTATTTAGATTATTCATGAGTTTTAAGTGTATTCATTTATTTATTGAGTCATTTTGTTTCATCTTTGTCACTTCTTGGCCTCCATAGATCCGTGAATCTCATAAGAAATGAATGAACAGGATTTGGTTAGAGAGTAAAAGAGAAAACTGACTTGTGTGTTTGTGTCGCTTCCAGATATCGAACCAACAACCATGTTGAAATGGTTTTCCGGGGAGGAGGGAGAGCCCGGCTCCACTGTAAGTTCTCAACAAAAAATAAACCACAAATTTGATTAAATATGCTGACAAACTAGCGTATAATAATAATAATAATAGTAATAATAATACATTTTATTTGAAGCCGCCTGCCTCTGCACTCAAGGACACTGTACAAGGGTACATAGAAATGAATTAAAAGAAACAACAATAAAGATCAATAAAATACACAGAGGCAATAAAAAAAGTATGGACGAATAATCCTTCTAATATCTGCTGTAAATTTACAAATTAATAAATGACTAAGTAATTCAATCAAGAAGTAATAAAATGAGTTTCTGATCTATTTGACTTTATAATGTGACATGAATAAACATTTATCATAATAAAACTAAACACAGTAACTGCAACTAGCCATATTTTTTTCAATTAATAAAAATTTTAATGCAACAAACGGTGAGAAACCCGGTAAAACCAACAGTTCCCAGTCCCATCATTCCCTGCGGCCTTATCTGCGACGGCTTTGCTTTGAGCTTTTCATGTCCAAACGAGCAGGAATTAGTCAGACTGCTGACCTTGGTGCGTTTTATAGAGCTGCAACTTCCTGTGAGGGGCCAAAAATGATCCCTTGGCTCCCAGTCTGCTTCCCAGTGTGACGGCAGATTTCATGAAAACATGGTTCCCTTTTTATCCACTGGTAAAGCTTCCTGACTCAAAGCCTGAGGGAGAGATTGTTTTGTAATTGCCTCTTCACGAGACGTGTTTAGAAAAATAGTAAAAACCGATCAAAATAAGAACGAATCTACATTTATAGGAGGTGATCCCCAGGGCTCTGTTATCGGAACCTTTCTCTTTATTATCGCCGTTTTTCTTTTAGGTCACATTTTATAGGAAACTCGACAAACATTTTAAATATTATGCATATAGGAGTCAGATCTCTGCACCAGAAAATGCCAAATAAAGATAAAAACATGTGATTAATTGATCAAAACTAGAATTACATTCAGGTAATTATATGTGCCTCAGTTGAATGTTTAATTTGAAAGAGGTTTTATAATAAGTAATTTATCAACTTCACCAATCAAACATGTTAGCAGTAACCGTGACTTCTGATTGGCTACACACAGGAATCAAGATAGCTTTCGTTTTTTATTTAATATGAGGTCTTTATTGAAACTAGGAGTAAATACAATAAACGTAATTATGGATCAGGAGTATACTTATAAACCTGGATGTCTAAAGCTTTAGTTAAAAAGGGATTTAAAACGAATGAGAAGCGTGTTTAGTTTTATCTGTTTATGGTTCCTCCTCAGGGTGGCTTCACCCCCGCCGGCGCTGCCGAGGTTCCCGTGCAGGAGATGGAGGAGAGGCTGATCCAAACAGAGCAGCTCGTCTCCCAGCTGAAGGAGATGATCCGTGAAAAAGACGCGGCACTTCGGTCAAAAGACGACCAGCTTAAGGTGAGAGAGAGATGCCGTCTTTAAATTTTACTGTGATCTATCTGGTGGTTCTACTCTGATACTCTGAAAACACATTCCAAAATAAAAGACACCAGTTTTATATTGAAGTGCGATTTCTGTCTCTGAACTGCATAAAAACTGCAATGAATCATGTTTGTTTCTAAATTATCAGTGTTCTAACGCTGTGTTCACACTAAAGCGCGTAGAACTTCAAGTACTCTTCAACGATCTTTTTGTATAATGAAGGACTAAACTGAGAGAGCGGTTCGTCTTTCTCTAATAAACCAAGACAGCGGCTCGTCTTTAATAAACCAAGAGAGCGTGGTTGTCGGCTGCCTCGCCTCCATATCTGTAACTAGGGGAAAAATCCAGCAGCTTTCAGAGTTTGGTGATTTTCTCCTCCAGGAGCTTAACGCTGACGAGGGTCGATTTCAGCTCTAGTTTCACTGGAGTTAGAGAAAACAGCCACAATAAATCTATCCTCCATCATCACTTCAGGATCT
>JAVLVB010000374.1:4281809-4320033 GCA_032876305.1 Orestias chungarensis
CGCATGGCTCATAAACACATTTGCCCTGAGCAAGATGGCGGAGCAGGAAAATGTAGGAAAGTCTTCTTTAAGTGAACATCTGAGACCAAAACATGTCTGAGTTGAAGCAGGAGAGGAAGAACCAGCGCAGTAAAATAAGCTAATAAGAAAATAAAGGCGCTAAATACTGTTAATGAATTCAGTTCATATTCATTTAGAGCTGCAGGAGCAACAATAAAGGAACACATGTGGAACAAGACGCTCACCCCCAGCAATGTCTACCACTTACTAACTCTGTTCTAAACATGCTGGTAGAGACACAAGTTCAGATTATTAGGAACAAAAATGTCCAACTAAGTCACAACATTCACAATAAAGATCAAAATAAATAGGAATTTGAATGTAGAGATTATTAATATGCTGAATAATCAATACATTTTATGGGATTTTGCCTCATTTATACTTTACCCCTAAAAATGAACTGTTGAGCTCATTTCTTCCTCTAATCATAGTTAAATAAATTACAGTTAGCGGCACAATTATCTTGTGTTTTTGTTTTTATTAATGAAAATTTTGTAGCTTATAAGGAAAACTAAAGGCTAAATAAAATTAATAATGATTCATCGTAAAAATAATTGACAGATTGATCAGTTATGAAAATAATGGTTAGTTGCAGCCCTACTTCGGACCAAACTAGAGATGCAAAGACGTCTGAATGAGTTTCTCATTCAGAGGTTTTAGTGAATTAATAAGGAAATTTCTATTAATTTTGTTTCTAATCATCCAGTGACAACATTCACCTCTGATTCAATACCAAACCTGGATTAGGTTGTCTTGACGCAGCCAATCAGACGTCACGGTCTCAAATTCCCGCCCACTGGTTTGATGGGTGAAATAAACGGTTCAAATTACTCATGATGTGCTTCAGCGCTGAAACATGAAGTCTTTCCATCTACTTTTTAAAATAAAAACAACACATTTAAATTCAGTTTTAATAAATAAATGGCACAATTAGATATTTGGTTCCTACGTTATTTATCTCTTCCCTCACCTCACTGGAGGAGTAACTACCTGATATGTCTGCTTTGCGCCTCCTTCAAGGCCGGAGCGGCGCCGCCCGACCTGACGGCGCTCCGGGGTCGAGTCACGGCTCTGGAGGAGGAGAGGGAGGAAAACCAGTGGAAGTTGGAGCATTATGAGGAGCTGAGAGCAAAGAACGGTAAGAACAGCGTTTTACTCCGAGGGCAGAGCTTTTAAGTTCACGGACGATGTCTTTTCGTTAGAAATGCTGGAGGCGAAGCTGGTTCTGTACGAGGAGCAGCAGAGGACGCTGCAGGCCGAGCTGGAGCAGTTCACCAAGAGGGCGGCCTCCCAGGCCAGCGAGTCGGGCAGCGCCGACGACGCTCAGAGCCAGGTGCTGGAGTGGCAGGAGATGGTCGCAGAGGCGGTGAGCGCCAGGGACCGAGCCAGGGAGGAGAAGGCCGCCATGGTTCTGCGGATCGGTCACATGGAGGAGGAGAGAGAGGGTAAGGTCATAGCTGCGGGAGAGAGGAGCGCAGAAACCCACCGACTGTCAGAACGCGCAAAATTATCGGACAAAACCAGATCAGTGGGTCGACGTCGTACACATCTAATCTGCTCAGTGATCCGTCATAACCACGCCATGCTCACGTGTTTTCACTTTGACTAAAGCTACAGGCCAGACTCCCTTTTTAAAGCTCCAGTATGTTTATGTGTTTGTTTATTAGACGATTTTATCCAAGGAGACTAACAAACACAATATTACACTGATTATCAATCTGACCATAAACTATCTAGAGGAAACTGTCTAGTCAGAGTCAGTGGTGACATTGAAGAGATGGAGGGAAGTACAGAGAGAGTAGTGGAGGGGGTATAGAGGTCTGGGTAAGAGTTAGGATAGGAGAGGTGGGTCTCCAAGAGTCTCTAGAAGACAGACAGGGATGCTGCTGTTATTGAGATGCTTGGTAGGTCATTCCACCATCTTGGAGCAACACAAGACAAACAGTCTGGATTGTCTTAAGCTTGGTGTAGAAACTGCTAGACGATAATACATTGATGACCGAAGCCAGCGAGCTGAGACATAAGCCTTTGGTAGAGTATTCGAGTAGATGGGAGCCAAACCCTTTAACACTTTGTAGGCTAACATCAGTGATTTGGATTTGATGCTGGCGGCTAGGGGGTAACCAGTAAAGCTCAGTGAACAGAAGGGAGACATGAGACTTTCTGGGCTGATTGAAGGCCAGACGTGGCAGTCAGGAGATAACCATAGACTGAACCAGGAGCTGGGTGGGTTTTTATAAAAATATGTTTGTTACATATTTGATAAAACATTTAAACAGCAGGTCTTACAACACTCACGTGTTTACTTCAGTAATGAAAGACACCGTATTGCCCAGTCCCTCTGGAAAAATCGTGGTTCTCCGATCGTTTAAATCCCGCAAAATCAAGGAAAGTGATCACAATATGAGGGGTGCGCATGATTCTTAAAAAAGCTGCATATTCGCCGCATAAATAGCATCTAAGCGCAGAAATTGCAGAATTACGTAAATTCGCCTGATTTTACTGATCCTGCATTTTCTCTCTGAAATAATTAATTATTTTCTGACTGACACTAACCCCCCAGCCAAAAGTGAACGGTCCGGCGCATCGCCTCCCTGCTCCACCTTAAAAAACACACGTTTTGGTCTCAGCAGAGGCGGTATGTCAGCGTGTCGGCCATATTGGATGTGTCAGATCTGCCCCGTAAACTAATAAAAGCAAATGGACTGAAGTTGATCCAGCGCCGTACTACAGGGAGCTTTAAGTTTGTTACAAGTTTTTCAGTTTTCTGCTTATTGGTCATCACAGAAAATGTTACTAAATCCAGTAGAATTCAAACTCAAAGATTTTTGATTGTCACAAGATCAAAACAAGATGAAGAAAGCTGAGAAAACTAGAAAGCTAAACTCGGTACTGCTTGCTTCGGACGTTGTTCACGTTCAGATTTACCACGTCTGGCTTCTTTGGCTGCACAGTCATGACAAGTGTTGATGAAGGAAACTTTTAATAAAACTACATGAATATTTAGAACTTGGGAAACTATCAGATATGTGAACAGAGAGACAGTTTGACCAAATACGTAATAAACAGTTAAAGTTATATGTAGCAGCTCTAATAACTGATTCAGTTATAACCTCCATTATTTCTCTAATACTCTCATTCATGGCTTTTTTTTTTTGTTTGTTTTATTTTCTCTGTTTTGTGACTGAACATTATTTTCTTTTTTCTTATCCCCTCCCCGTCCTCACCGTTGTGATGTGGGGGGTTTGGTTCACTCTGTGCTGCCTCCCGGCTCGTGGAGCGACTCCCTCTCCGGTCGCCTCCTGTCTGGGGATGGGAGCAGCCAGGCAGAACAGTTTCCCCTCAGTTTTGTGCATGCAGGCTCCTCCAAACCTCTCAGCTCGGCTGGCGCTCGCCGCGCTGCCGCCAAGTTCACCTCCACTTTGCCGGGCTGAACTTCGGTCAGCGTGGCGACGAGCCGGGCCATCATTCAGTTTCCGTTTTCTTTTCCCCTCTTTTCTTGTCTTTCTTGTGCCTGTTTTTCTGTTTCCTTCTTTGCGTTTGTCTAGTTGTTAATGAAAACATCACAATGGACTTAAAATAATACAAAACAAACTCACAAGAACGTCATTAACAACATAGGGGAGCTTCTTTTTGTCAAATATTCTTGAGTTTTGAAAACAAACAAAAAAAAGTAACATTTCCACCAGCAGATTTTTATAAAAGCATTTTTTTTAATACTTTTTAACTTATTTTGAGTGGGAAAAGTCTGGTAATATAACTAGAACTTGAAAAAGACAAGAATAATTGACTGAAAACAAACAATGTACTTGTAAGTTTTAATTTTGAAGTTTGTAATGTTTCTACTCGGAATGGCCAGAACAACATCTGGCTTTCTGTTGATGTAGGCAAGTTTTTTAATTGGTAGCAGGTGAGGTGACGGTGTTTCTTTAAATAAGAAATTTAGAGCTGAAACAATTTATCGATTTAATCGATTAAAATGGTTTATTAAAATAGTTGCAAACTAATTTAGTCATTGATTAGTTAGGTGGCAGTAATGAGCTACCTAACGCTGTGATCTACCAGTAGAAGAAGAAATCAGCCAATCGTTAGCCTTGTTTTGCTAGCGCATGGCTCACAAACACATTTGCCCTGAGCAAGATGGCGGAGCAGGAAAACGTAGGAAAGCCTTCTTTAAGTGAACATCTGAGACCAAAACATGTCTGAGTTGAAGCAGGAGAGGAAGAACCAGCGCGGTAAAATAAGCTACTAAGAAAATAAAGGCGCTAAATACTGTTAATGAATTCAGTTCATATTCATTTAGAGTTGCAGGAGCAACAATAAAGGAACACATGTGGAACAAGACGCTCACCCCAGCAATGTCTACCACTTTAAATATGAAATTAAATGTAGAGCATAGTAAGGACTGATATTATTGTTAATATGGTCAACACTCAATAAGTTTTATTTAATTCTACCTAATTTTTCTATTTTATGCCTAAAAGTGAACAAATATTTTAAACTCATTTGTTCCTTTAAATAAAGTTAAATAAATTACATTGAACTACACAATACTCTTGTCTTTTCCTTTTTCTTAATGAAAATATGTTTTAATAGCCATTAATTGTAACACTAATCGACGGATTAACTGCTTATGAAAAATAATCCTTAGTTGCAGCCCTAAAAAAACAGACAAATACTTTTATTGTGCTATCAGATTGAGCTCAAGACTAAAATGATTTAGATGGAGGTCCTACACACTAATCTCTGCTAACAGACTAATTAGACACAATATTTATTAATAACCATTGAAAAGAAGAATTAAAAGTGCAGTTGGGTGCTTAAAGAGACTAAACGGCAGCTGCCGCAGTGATTTCCATCATGGGAGTAGAAGTCCTAAAATGTTTTAAGAAAATATTGGATTTAAAAATCAGTCGTCATCGCCAAACTTTTATTTTTCGTTCGGTTTGACAGGTCTGCGTTCTCTGGTGATAATCTGTCACGTACGCTGGATTAATCCTTGTTTTCCTCGCCAACAATTGAGTCGTTGAATCTTCAATACAAGATTATGAACAAACGTTTGGAGGACGTTTCACTCCAGGTTTCTGTCTTTTCCTAACTCTGACTCACTAATCGCTGCTCAGCACGCCCTGTTTCCTTCTCTCCTTGCCTCGCCCTGTTTCCTTCTCTCCTTGCCTCGCCCTGTTTCCTTCTCTCCTTGCCTCGCCCTGTTTCCTTCTCTCCTTGCCTCGCCCTGTTTCCTTCTCTCCTTGCCTCGCCCTGTTTCCTTCTCTCCTTGCCTCGCCCTCTTGGCTCTTCAGCTGCTTTGCAGTCTGTCTGCACAAAACAGCCGGGAAAACCCAACATCTCCCACGTGTCTGATGCTGTTTTCCTTTGCTAAGCGAGTTAGCTGTGCACGGCTATGAGGAAGGATTTTTTTTAATGTCCACATTCTCCTCTGATTCTTTCCATTTCCCTCCAGCCTGACTTCTCTTTTTCGCTCTGTTTCAAATCTCTGTGCCCGTTTATACGACTAGGATTCATGGGAAACGTGGGGGAAAACGATGCGATTCCCTCGCAGTCGCTCTGCTGCTCTTTGAAACTCGGCTTCTTGTGTTTGCCAAAGCTCCACCAATAAAACTTTGTAATGCATTCAAACGTTTCTGTAAAATGAGGTGAAATTGTTGCGTAAGTCTGAATTATAAGATAAACAAAAACACCAAATTCTAAGAGAAAACTGAGAATCATCCAGGTTGAAATGTGAAGATGTTTAATCGCAGTGCACCTTAAAAATCTATTTATCTGTAATAAAAACTATAATAAGTCTGACTCTTAAAAAAGTGACAAATAGCAAATGATGAAACGTGAGAAACAATCACCTGTACCACCCGAACTGCTGTAAGAATAATGATAACTGAAGTCTGTTAACCTGAGGCAATTTTTAGCCTGGAGTGAAAATCTTCTGCAGACTTAAAAAATAATAATAATAAAACCTCCCACCTAAATATTGAAGCAGAAATCATCAATTATTTTTTTTTTTTAGATGTGTAGTCGAATCGTGGCGTCAAAAATCTGAATAGAGTTGAATCGAATCATGAAAATGAACCCTGAAGTTTTTACTTGGAGCAGAATCCAGTTCATTAGGGAACAGACAGATTTTTTATTTTGTTGTGGATTCATTTCTACTCGTTTCACAAACTCAACCAAGCGTTTCTGTTTTCACCAGATAAAACGTGGCGTAACCCGAGCCTTAGGAGAACATTTGCCACATGTTTCTGTCTGCATTTCCATGCTTCTGAGCAGCTCCTCATCTCTTTCTCATTCAAAACTATCCTCCCTCTTCGTTCCACACGTCTGTCCAGTCCGTTTTGTTTATCCGCTTCCATCAACAAACACGTCCTCACCACGAATCATCCCCACACCCATCCCCTCCAACCGTTTCCCCTGTGGCACAAAACTGATTGAGGATGACTGGTTCTTTCCTGGCTGCTCCGATCCAGCTCTGGCCACGCGGCAGCAGGAGTTGGAGGACGAGCTGGCTCAAACCCGGGGAGTCGGACGACACGCCGCCAAGAAGCTGTCGGCCCCGGCGCAACGAAGTCTGCAGGTAGGCGCTGCTTAAATTTGAAAACCAGGGTCCAGCTAAACATCATCCCTGCTGCTGCTAGAGTTTTTTCCCACAAGGAGGACTGAATAAGCAAAATGTGGAGATAAAATAGGTCAAAAAATCAAAAATGAAATCATGTAGCTCTCAGGTTCCAAATACAAACTCCCCAAAAATGAATAATGTAGTTTTAATACGGTAACCAATCATAACAATAACACATCATATACATAATCCAGGAGTACGCCTGAACATTTTTGTTCTTCAAATTTAAGCTAAATTAAAATTTACAAGACTTAATTCTACAGCCTTTTTTGTGTGTATAGATCAAAAATAATAGAAAAGCGTTTAGTTTTTCATTATGAAGCGTAAATGATTTCATCAACACTACTCACAAAAACTTAGGATATTTGGCTGTCGGGTTGAATTTCAGGATGAGCTCTAAATGCATTCAAACCTTAACAGGTGAACTTAATGTGACCTTCTTTAAGCTTTTGAATGCTCCTGTCCAACTGTTAAATGTCTCAGTACTTTTTGCACATGTTGCTGTTCTCTAACCAGGAGCTTAACTTAAAAAGTCACAACAGGTGTTTGATCCTGGAATCCACCAATAAATGTCCTGGTTCAATTACAGCTGGTGTTTAAACAGTCGTCCTCATCAGGCTGTTCACATTGAGACATCATGAGACCAAGACGACACCTAACAATGGATCAACAGTACCTGGACATTGCAATGCTTCAAACAGGACGTTCTCAGACGGACGTGGCCACTGAGCTCAGAGTGTCTCAGAGTGTCATCAGCAGGTTAACAGAGATACCAAGAGACTGGAAGAGTTACAGAAAGGCGTAGAAGTGGACGTCCTTTGGCCACATCCCATGCTGATGACGCTACATTGTGAACAACGCCCTGAAAAACCGGATGATGAACGTCACTCAACTCCAGACACGTTTAAGGGAGGTGAGAGGCACCCAAGTGTCACGTCAGACCATTGGAAACCTGCAAGGGTACCTGACCACACCAGCAGGCACAGGCGTCATCGCCTATCATGGGCCAGGGAGCATTTACGCTGGACGAGGGACCAGTGGGCCTCAGTGCTGTTCTCTGATGAAAGTCGATTCACGTTGAGCAGAAATGATGCTGGAGATGTCAAGGAGAGATCTAAGCATCAGCCACTGTTGTCACCAGACCAGCTGTTGGTGGTGGCGGTGTCACAGTGTGGGCAGGTGTGTCCAGTCTGTATAGAACTGCCCTACACTTGGTGAATGGTACAGTGACAAGCCCATAGTACCTGAATAACATACTTAATCCAGTGATTGTGCCCCTACATGAACAACACAGGCCTAATTTCATCTTCATGGACGACAATGCTCCAGCTCATCGGGGTCGCATCATCAGGGATGTTGGAGACTGGTGTACCTCAAATGGAGCGGCCTGCACTTTCTCCAGACCTGAATCCCATTGAAAACCTGTGTGATCAACTGAGTCGCCGTGTAGAGGCTCGAAAATCTGCACCCCAAAACCTCAATGACCTGAGGGCTGCCCTTCAGGAAGAGTGGGATGTCCTGCCTCAACAACAAGTCGACTTGTGAACAGCAGAGACGTCGTTGTCAAGCTGTAATTGATGCTCAAGGACACATGAGGAGTTATTGAGACTTCGACATTTTTAGTTGTGGTGTACAAACCATTGTTGTTAACTTTAGTTTCAACAGATTGTTTGAGGTGAGGAAATCACCAGAGCATCCTTCTACTTAAATGTCCAACTTTCCTGATATGATTTCACTGTAGCGGGAACTTTTTACGTTTTCCGCTAATTTCACCCAAAAGCCAAATATCCCAAACTTTTGTGAGTAGTGTATTTACGTTAAACTGTATTAGTTGTTTAAACTGCTTTATTGCATTTTCTAAATATATTATATTATTATATATTATATTCCAATTACAGATACAACATGTTTCACTGCGAAGATGAAACATTTAGATTTTTATCGTCATTAAAAAAACTAAAAAGCTTTTAATGAACTCCAAAGGATCCAAAGACGGCTGATTTAATCTGAATTTTCTGTTCTTGTTAATCCATTTAAGATTTAGTGTCTATTCATAGCGAAATGTTGTCGTTTCTTTACGGACGTTCCTGGACTGAGATGCATTCAGAGGCAGCAGTGCTACATGTTCATATGTGTATCATTTACTAAAAGCTCCGGTGTTTGTTTCTGGCTTGGATCAGGAGGACTTTGAGTTCGATGGTCGCGCCGCGCTGCAGGATCCTCGCAGCCCATCCGAGAGCACGACCCCGATGGAGGGAGAGAACATGGGAGGTTGGTGGCCCGAGTACAGTTCTCCAGACACAGGTGTGAGAGCCGCTAGGTTTCCATCCGGCATGCACCGAGTCACCTGCACTTCGGGCCCAAACTTCAGTTTCCTTTGGGATTTTTTTTTATTTCCTCCATAACACAGTGTTGGATTTCCGGCTGTTTGTTTCCCATCTGGCCTTGAAAGGTTTTTTCTGGTTTACGGATTTTTGCTGCTCGTCCAGCGCAGTCGCCTGTGCCTCATTGTTTTCATCAGTGTTATTATTTGGTTTCTCTGACACGTGCATGCTGGTTGAGCTGGCCAGTGTCTGTCTGTGTGTATCAGTTAAAGTCAGAACGTTACGTGGGTGCAAAGGTGTCGTCCAACTGCGGTGAGTTTGGGGTTGTTTTGGTGCTAATTTCTCCATAACCTGCTTCTGGGTTTGGTTCATATTAGTCCAAAAATTGCATCAGTTTTCATCTCCAGAAGGTCAGACTATGAAAAAATAAAGTAGTTTGTACCAAATGTTTGACTAGATTTTTCCTCTTAGTTTGGAAACTGATGTAACTTTTTAGGATTTAATAAGAAACAAACTTAAAGATGTGTTTTTTTTTATGGCCTGAATAAAACATTATTATCCCATAATGTTTATGAAAAAGTGTTTGTAAAACATAGAAAAAAAAATAAACCCTAAGTCGCAGATATTTCAGTTTGCATACATTATAAAAAAAAAATATATATATATATATATATATATATATATATATAATGTATTTTTTAATGTATAAAAACTGAAATATCTGCAACTTAGGGTTTATTTTTTCACAGATTTCTATGTATTTCTATGTTTTTTATAGACAAATGTTATACAGATGTTTTTTCTACATTAGTACTTGGAAAATAATAAATAATAATACGGGAAAATAGCAATTACTGTTTAAAATATTATAAAATACTTTCTAAATTTGTAATTTTAACTAAAAATATGACTTACAAATGTTTTTTATTATAAAATATTATTATATCTTAAATGTATTCTTTTTTTATGCTGTTTAATTTCATTTTTTTTAAATAGCCTCAGTAAATACAGTATAAAATATTAGAAAGTAGATAAATATTATTCATAAGTAAAAAGTATTCATGATCCTTTGAGATTTTGTCATTTGTAAAATCAAGTAAATACAATTATACATATCAGAAAATAACTAGTATTATCTATATTTATTGTTTAAAATTACCATACATTGTGATACTAAAAAATATAATCAGTTTAAAATCTTTATTTTAAATTAGTTGTTTTTCTACTTTTGTTTGTTACTTTACTGATTTGGACGCAGAATTTCATTAAAAAATAGAAAATAAATGTAGTTAAAATAAATTATGAACTATCGTTACTGCTGAAAAAATTTCAATTGGTAGAAAGATGAACACATTTTTAAAACTATTTATTGAGTATATTTAGTACATATATGTTATTTATTTAATTGACCTTTTTTGCAACATTTGTTTCTCATTCATAATTCATAGAAGAAGCTCATGAATTAATGTGTTTTTCTTAATTGCTCCAGACGGTTTGCGCTCCGTCGTGGAGGAGCTGGAGCTGGAGCGGAACCAGCTGCAGGAGCAGATCCTGAGCCTGGAGGAGCACTGCCAGAACCTGGAGGACCGGCTGCAGCTGCAGGCCCGGATTGAGTCGCTGCAGGTACGCCGCCGTCGCCGCCGTCTCCTCCGACAAACACTGGGTCGCCTCATCATCGCCTTAGTCTGTGTTGGAACCGTCCCACTGATGAATAACTGGTGAAACCATGAGTGAACTGCACGTTTACCCCGTAAACCCTTCTAACACAGGTGACGTTTGATGTAGATGAAGAAGAGCAGCCATGTTGGGTCTCTCAGGTGTGTTGGGTCGCCCAGGTGTGGTGCGCTCTGGCGGTGGTTTCTAACGGTGTGGTTGGCGTGCTTGGTTAACACTGGACATGCAGAGCCGACTCACTCAGTGTCACAACTCAACAGTTCATCTGTGTACGCCCAGCAGAACTATCCCCACCCTGGAGCTTTTCCACTGTTACTCAGATTTCAACTTAATCTTGACATTATTTTGTTGGGATTTCCTGTGACAGACAAACACTGAGTAGTTCCCTGATGGATGAGGGAAGGAGAACTTTACAGGCCCGCAAAACTGCTAAAACTTCGATAATTAATTCGATCTAGGTCCGGACTTTGATTGGGACATTTTCATTTGATCTAAAGCAGGGACCTGCAACCTTTATGTTTCAAAGAATAGTTTCTCTGTGTGGTTCAGATAAATCGGGTCTAATTTAGAGCCACGAATGATATAAAACTACTTGTATTTATGATTAATCTCGACAGCCAAGAAACCCTATTTTAAATGCGATTTTTAGGTACTTAAATAAAGAAAAACATAAAACTTATCCCAAAAAAGGTTCGATATTTTGTCCTGTTTGGTGTTAATGTTGAAAAACAAAAAGTTAATTTTGTTTACAGGCAAACAGAAAGTTTATTATAAGTCAGTAGTATAATTGGTCTGATATCAGCAGAAAAATTTGTATCCAAAATGTCAAATATACGATTTCCTACCCAGGCAGTTTTTAGAAGCGATGTTGGCATAAAAAAACACTGGAAACTTGTTATGCACAAGTTTACCATGGCAACAAAGAACTAGGAAGTTAAATAAGACCAATTATTCATCCAAATGTCCCAATAAGTCAAATATTTGGCACACGGATATTAGGGAGAAAATGGTCACCGGTCACAAAAACTCTCCTGGGATTTTACATGCAACTATAAAGCGAAATATAAGAAAACATCAACTGTGAACCTCTTCACCAAGGCGTGTGTCACTTAATATCACCTAATGAAGCCTTTTCTAGCGTTCTACGCCACTAACGTGACCAAAGTGTGCATGATTCATGCTGATCTTACTGGGTCAGTATCAATCTCTGGAGTGTTGGTATCTGATCAGAGGTGAAAGTGTTAAATCTGGAGACTCTATTAGCTGTAAAGTCAAACATTTTAGAAACTGCAATTCTGTATTTAAAACAACAACAACAAACGACATATAAACCCTGCATTTTTATTATTATGTTTAGTCAGTGTTATTATGAGCTGCTCGCAGCTAAGACATCCCATAATAATTGTTTAACTGCATGTTTAGGGTGGCTTGGCTGCTGGATGTGAACCTAAACTCAAGATTTTATCTAAAAGTCAGTTAAAGTGTCACATTTGCTTTGATTTTAAGCCTGATCTCTGTAGTTGGTATGATGATGTCGACCAAAAAATATTTTCAGATCTATTTGGGTCATTTAAACTTTAATTGTTAAAAACAGAATAATCTGCAGAAAAAAGGTATAAAATGATGATAAATACTTCCATACTATAAAAATACTTGAGTGGAGGCTCCAGGTATTCACTCCTCTCCCTTTATCCTCCGTTTTAACCGTTTCCCTCCCATAAATGTTTAGATATTCCTTCCTTCTCCACCACGAACATGTTTGTGGTTTTATCCAGTGCTGTCGTCGTTCCGCGGCACTGAAATCTTGATCCGTTGATTGTCTTTTAATTTTCTTTTTGGTTCCCGCCATTTGTTTTTCTTCGCCGCAGAATGAGACGGAGAAGCTGCAGAACCAGCTGACCAGTGTGCGAAGTCAGCAGAGCAGAGATGCTGAGAAGCATCAGCTGCTGGTTAACAGCCTCAACGAGCAGCTCAGAGGGTAAGAAGGCCCCCTGATGTATCAGGTTTCAACCATTAAATGACGCAGCTGCTTTCCGTACAGTATTAGATTCTCACAGTCTGATAAACCTGAGAAAAAATAACATTTGTTATTGATAACAGTTTTAAGTATAACTGTATAGAATTGAGTCCACTTACTCGTAAAGCTGCTAAAATAGCATTTATCATTATTTACTGTAGCGTTAATTAGTTTAAGAAGCATTTTCTGATATTATTCTAATTGTTCAAGCAAATAAGCTAATTCTTAAAAACTGACGCACACACAATAATAGCATATAGTATTAAAATAACACACACACACATACATGCTTGGCCTACTCTATACTTCCTGGCGTTAGCGTTAGCCATGCTTTATCTTCTTCTCTGTCGATTTTTGCCGTTAGGTTATTGCGAGACTGCAGTTGATGAGTGATAATAGGAGCTATAAGTTTTCATGCCCTTTAAGAAGTAGGCACAAAATGACTGGCTGTAGCAGCAGTATGTGGGGCAGGGCCAGAAAAAAACTCTACATTTACTCCAAGAGGATGGAACCAATGACCAAGAAAAATACTATTTTAATACTAGGTTTTGTTCTGTTGTTCTCCTGTTCCTCTGCAGACTGAATGACACCCAGGAGAGCCTGGAAAGTTCCCTTATTGAGAAGGAAAACACGTTGGCTAAGACGTCCGAGAAGCTGGAGCTCATTGGCAGCCTCACAGAAACGCTGAGGCAGAGAGAGACCCAGGTGGACGAGCTGTCCGACAAGCTCCTTCAGAGCGAGCATGGCGTAAGGGCTTTTGCTGTCTTCCTCAGACACCCATGCTCCTTTTCAGCTTATGTTTTTCATGTTTAGACTTCTGTTTACAGCTGGAGGACATGACCAAGAGATGCAGCAGTTTAGAGAAGCAGTGCTCTGAACTTAAAACAGAAGCCACTGGTCTGATGCAAAAGCAAAGCGCCCTGAAGGAGAAGGTGAGTCTTAAAAGCCCTAAAGATAAAAGCCCCTCCATTGATTCCCCCTGACACAGATGTGTTAAAATGATTTAAAAAACTGTTCATATATCCTTGAAACTACATCATTTTATGGTGGAAGTAATTGTACAGCAGCCTTTAAAGATAAATGGAATTTCATTGATGTTATCTAAGGGCATCAATAAATGTGGAGGGAGATGATGTAACGTTAACAGCCTCCTAATTTTAATGATTTGTGTCATTTCCACCAGAGAATTGAAATTATTTTATTTTATGTTTATCAGGCCCAAAAGCAAGAGGTCAGCATAGAAACACTCCAAACGGAGCTGGATCAGACCAGCGAGGAGCTGGACAAGCTGAACGCCACCCACCTGGAGGAGCGGGCCCAGCTCATCCACGACCTCCAGACCTGCGAGCGCGAAATAGACTGTTTGAAGGACGTCCTGCTGGAGAGGGACAGGGAGATATCCAGCCTGGCCGGCAACATGGCGGAGTACGCCGAGCAGGTCAGCGTGTTGAAGCAGGAGATCAAGCTGAAAGAGGAGAGCCTGATCCGGGAAGAGAACGCTCGGAGGGAGGCCGAGCGCGAGGCTGCAGTTATCCGGGACTCCCAGAGCTCCGACCAGCAAACCGTGAACGGGAAAATCACGGAGCTGCTCGGGAGGCTGAGGGAGAGCGAGACGGAGCTGGAGGGGACCAAAGCCGAGCAACAGTCTAAAGCTTCTGAGGTGGAACACCTGCTAAAGCTGGGCGACGATGACAAGCGAACCATCCAGGAGCTCCGTAGGGAGATCCAGAAGCAGAACGGGAGTCAAAGGAATCATCTCTCTGAATGCGAGACGCACATCTCCTCCCTAAAGGAACAGCTCATACTCTCAGCGCAGAAGCTTCAGGAGTCGGAAGGAACGATCAAGCATCTCCAGGACGAAAACGCACTCTGTGGGAAAGTGCAGCAGGAGCTAAATGATAAGGAGCAGATGCATGAAAGGGAGCTGAAATCCTTTAAAGAAGAACAAAACAAACTTGTATCTCAGGTGGAGAAATATGACAAACAAGTTCAGACGTTATCCGGTCAATTGGAGCAGAAACTTGAAACTGTAAAATCTCTGCAAGACCAAATGAGGTTAGCGGACAAACGGGCCGAAGATTTGAGGCAGAGTTTTGACTCGGAGAAGGAGAAGCTGAACAGTCAGCTGAATGACAAATCTGAGAGCATTTCTAAACTGGAGGAGGTTTTAAAAAGCACAGAGAGCCAAAAGCAAGAGCTGCAGGTAAAACTCCAAGGGCTGAGAGAGGAGTTAAACTTTCACAAAAGCCAAACAGAGGAGCTCTGTGAAAGACTTACATCTGCAGCTCAGCTTAACAGCAGCCTGGAGGAACAAGTTCGGTTCATCACAGAACACAGAGACAAGCTGGAGCTGGAAACAACCGAATGCATCAGAACCATTTCAGACGTTACAGCCGAGAGAGATTGTCTCCAGACCAGGATATCCGCGATGGAGACGCAGCTTTCTGAAAGCAACAAAATAATCCAGGGGCTGCAGAGAGAAAGAGATGATCTGAACCGGGTCATTGAGCAAAGCACGCACTCCAACTCGGAGATCCTGCTGGCGAAAACCACTGAATGCAGTCATCTCTTGGAAACTCTCCGGGAAAAGGAGGAGGAGATCGTCCACATGAGGTCAAAGGTTGATGATCTTCAGGCCAGAACTAAAACTCTGCAAGATCTTGAAGAGACGCTGCGTCTGCTTCAAGAACAAGAGTCCAGTTTGAAGGCGGGGCTGTTAGAGAAGGAAGAGGAAGAATCCAGGCTGAAAGCTGAACCCACAACCCTGAAGGAAGAGATTTCAGAGCTGAGGCGGGTGCTTAGAGAGCGAGAAGAAGCGTGTCAAACTCACAAAGACGAACTGAACAACCGAAACGAGGCGGTGAAGTGTCTGAACGACCAAATTAACGTTTTTAGAGAGAACACCGAAAAACTGGAGTCTGAGGCCGAGTCTAGGAAAACCGAGCTGAATAACTTAAACTCGCGTTTCCAGGCGCTCGCAGAGGAGAAGCAGAACCTGCTCCTCACCTATGAATCCAAAGAAAAGGAGCTTTCACAGCAAAGACAGGCGGTTTTTGAGCTTAATGAACAACTGAGAGCGTCCGCTGAGTTAAATTCCAAGTTTGAGGCTCAGATCATCAGTTTGACTGATGACAATCGAAGATTACAGGAAGAGTTGGGAAAACACATAAAAGCTGTTTCCGACTTAACAACGGAGACAGATTTACTCCGGGAAAAAGCTTCCAGGCTCGAAAATCAGATCTTAGACGATGAGAAAGTAATCTCTGCTTTGACCGACAATAAGGAGGAGCTGAATAAGATCCTGAAAGAAAGCGAACAGTCGAGCTCTGCACATCTGCTCGAGAAGACAAACGAGTGTGCTCATCTCTCCGAAACGCTCCAGGAGAGAGAGGAGCATCTCCGGAAATTACAGGAACAAGTCAATCACATGACGGAGGCAGAAAAAACCCAGCAGGAGGCTTGGCAGAACCAGCTGCTGCAGCTTCAGGATACCATATCCATGCTGCAGGAGCAGGGCTCGGTTCTGAAGTCGGCACTGGTGGAGAAAGACGCGACGCTCAACCGGAAAGCAGAGGAATGTCGGGTTTATCACAACGAGCTTCAGGTTGAGAAGGAGCTCGCATCGAAGCTGCGAGAAGATGCAGAGTCACTCAGGAGGGAAACGTCACAGGCGCTCCAGGGTCAGAAAAACGAGCTGAAAAAGCAAAATGATACGGTAGTTTCTCTCAGCGCTCAGCTTGGAGCCATGAATGAGAGCGCTGCAGAGATGGAAGCCGAGATCTCCAGCTTAAAGGGGTCTGTGCAGAAGCTCACTGCAAACAATGAGCTGAGTGCGGCGGAGATTACCGACCTGAGAGACACCGTCCACGCCCTGACGGATCAGGACGCCAGGCTGAGGTCCCACCTCGCAGGAATGGCGAGCGAGCTTTCTGGATCTCAGGACATCATCAGCAGTCTGAGAGCGGAGATCTCCCGCAAAGATGATGAGCTTAAGGAGGAACACTCAGAAACGGAGCAGACAAACTTAACCGCGCGTGAAAAGGATGAAAACCTGGGCAAACTGGAGACTTTAGTCGAGCTGCTAAACAGTCGGATTGCCGAGCAAGATCAGATGCTAAAGCAGAGTGAAGAGCGCAAAGTCGGTTTAGAAAAACAGCTTTCAGACCTGCAAGGTGTGACCTCACAGCTCAGGGGGCAAGTTGAAACGCTGACCTCGGAGGCGCGCACGCTGAGAACTGCCATGGAGAAAAGGGAGCAGTCGAGCCTGGAGCATCAGACCCAATCCTCTGCCACCGTGGAACATCTCAGTTCCCATCTGCAAGGCAAAGAGGCAGAATGTGAGAGCCTCAAAGAAAGGATTGCACACATGGAGGAATCCGTCTCGAAGCTCAGCAGCTCCATGCGGGTCCAGGCCTCTGAGGTGGAAAGCCTCAGGAAGGCCTTGGAAGACAAAGATGCTGCCCTCCTAGAGCAAGTCAAGTACGTGGAGGAGGCTCGGAGCAGAGCAGACGAGGCTTCGCTCTTCAAGTCTCAGTTCGTGGAAAGCACAGAGATGGCCTCCCAGCTGCAGAGTCAGATCCATTCTCTGTCCGCAGAACGCGACGACCTCAAAAGGTCCACAGAGGAGACACAGCAGGCCTTTAGTAACCTGCAAGACAAGCATGCTTCAAGCCTAGAGGAGCTGCTGGACATGAGAAAGAGCCTCTCTGAAAGGACAGAGGAGGTTTCCAAACTTCAAGCTCAAATAGAGGATTCCAGTAAAGAACTCCAGATGGCAAAAAGCACAATAGAGACTCTGAGACACGAGGTTTCTGTAGTCGGGGACCAACTGGATAGGAGCGAGGGCTTGAACGCCATTCTTTCCAAAGAAAAAGAAGACGCCTTCGTATCCCATCAGGCAAGTGTGTCTCAGCTGATGGTTGAGATAGAAAGACTCAAATCCCAGCATGTCCAGGTGTCAGAACGGATGAGAGCTTTGACGGAGAACCTGGAACAGCGGGAAATGGCTCTCCACGTAATAAATAACCAGCATGGCGCTCGGGCCAAACAGGTGTTGCAGCTGCTCTCCGAGATGCAGAAACAGGAAGAGCACAGTAAGACCCTGAGCGAGGAGCTCCGCTTGTCCGAGGAGGAGCGCCTCGACCTGCAGGGAAAGCTTGGAAAACTCCAGGCGGAGAAGGAAGAGCTGGAGCAGAGCCACCGTCAGGAGCTGCGGGAGGAGAGGTCGGAGAAGCAGAGCCTTCAACTCGAGGTTAGTGCCCGAGATCAAGAGCTGTCTCAGTTGAGAGAAAACTTACAAAAGATAGAGCAGATTCTGCAGGATTCAGAGAAAGAATGGCTATCGCTGCTGGACAGGGAAAAGCAGGACAAAGGTCTGCTCACTGAACAGTTAGAAAGTCTTGAAGCTGAAATGAAATCTAAAGATGTTAAAGTTAACGCTTTGAAAGAAGACTTAGACCGTTTGCAGGCGAGGCTAACAGAGGCTTCAGCCACCGTCACTCAAGGTTCGAGCCAGCTGAGCGCAAAGGAGTCCGAGGCTTTGGCGTCCAGAATCCAGCTGGAGACGGTGTTAGCATCTATTCAGGAAAGGGAGGATGAGAACTGGAGCTTGAGGCAGTCTCTGTCGGCTGTGGAAGATGAGTTACGCAGAATCCTCATGAAGAATGACTGTAGAGCTGCTGGATTAGATGAAGGAAAATCAACTCTACAGGAGTTGATACAGCAGGTACTGGTCAGTCATCGAGCTGAGATCAATGCTTTAAAAAGAGACGTGGCTGAAACGGCTGCGCGTCTGCAGAGTCAGACAACCGACGAGGAAGATGAAAAGGAGACGTTGGAAAATGTACAGGCTCAGCTTCAAGCAGAGTCGCAGAGATGTACAAGCTTACAGGTGGAGCTGAGAGCAAGAGACGAGCAGATCGGCCTCATAAACCTTCAGGTCAGTCAGCAGAAGGAGTTGCTCTCTTTTTTCGGTCAGCAGTTAAAGGATAAAGATGCCTCCATCGCTCAGATCACCGAGTCTGCCTCGAATGAGAGGCTAAAGCTCATTGAGGAAAAGGAATCCCTGGAGAATGCTCGGCAGGAGATTTCTCAGCGGCTACAGGAACAACTTGCATTCTTCCAAGAGGAGAAGCTTCAGCTAAAGAAGGAAAGGGAGGACCAACAGAAAGAGCTCACTGCTATTTCCAAAGAGAAGGAGGTGATGAAGAAGAAGCTGCAGGCAGCTCTGGTTGTAAGGAAAGACTTGCTGAGAAGGATCGATGAGTACGAGAAGCAGAAGGAGGAAGGAGAAAACCATAAAGCATTTGTTTTGAAAGAGAAGTTGGATGAAGCGGAACAAATACATGCAGAGAAGATTTCTGTCCTGGAGGCGGAGCTGCTTGAGTTCAAAGCAGGTTGCAAGAAAGTGGTGGAGCAGTTACAGTCCGAAAAACAAATTCTGCAGAGCACGTTAGTGGATAAAGAGGCGTGCTTGAGCGAAGCCTTAGAAAAAGTAGCTGAGAAAGAATCTGTCATTGTGTTGCTTCGCTCGAGAACAGAAGACGTCGAACGAGACAGAGACAGTTTGATACAGAAACTAAACGAGCTTCAGAACGAAGCTAAGACATACAAAGACGAGCTGATGTATAAATCCGCCTCTGCCGACCTGGAGAAAGAGCTTGCACAAATCAAGCTAGAAAAAGCAACACTGCAAAAGAAGGCCCAGGCCGCACTGTTGGCACGCAAGGAAACACTAAAGAAAGCTCAAGAAAATGAAAAGATACTAACTCATGAACTGTCTGAGCTAAAAGACGAGCACAAGGCTGTCCTAGAGCAACATCAGCTGCAGGCGCACACGCTGGATGAGCTCCAGAAAACCTCTACTTCCTATCTAGAAGAAGGGAAGTCCTTAAGACGGCTCATCGAGGAGAAGGATAAATCAATGCAAGACATCAAGGGGTCTCTGGAAACGAAGCTGGACACAGTCGAGTCTAAGTTCGAGAGCTTATCACTTGAAATGACTGACAAAGACAAAGCTTTTGCTCTGATGGAAGAAAGAGAAGCTGCATTAAGATCAACTTTGCAGAGCGTGCAGAGCGAGCTGAAGAAAGCACAGGCAGAGGCCGAACTGAAAACCAACGAAATGGAGAAATGTCAAGCTGGCCAACTGGAGAATCGAGTGTTGCTTGACAAAAGTGTGACTTTAGAGTCCCAGCTCGAGGAAGTAAAGCACACAAATGAAGAAAAACTCAAGATGTTAATGGAAGAAAAGGAGCAAAGCGGGCAGCTCAGAGCAGAACTTGATCAAGCCATGGATTTGGTCTCACAGAAATCTTCAGAATATTTGAAAATCAACCAAAAGTTAACAGAAACTGAGCAAGAAAAAGAGGATTTGGCCAAAGAAGCAGAAAAGGCAAAGATAAACCTCATGGAGGTCCAAAAGGCAATGGAAAACTCTGAAAAATTTATCAGTGAGCTCAGGGATGAAATCACCTCACTGAAACAGGAGAAGGCAAAGGAGCAGCTTCAGAAGGAGAAGGATGAAGGCGACAAAGTCATAACTGCAGAAAACTTTGAAGGCACACTAAAAGCGAAAGATGAAGCTCTGTTGGTTTATCAAGGTCAAGTGGCCGAAAAAGATCAACTCGTCACTTCTCTCGAGCTGCAGTTAGTCCAGCAAATTAAAATGCACGAGGCAATGGTTGAAAGGATGAGAACAGAAGTTGGAGACTTACAGAAATCTCAAGAAGATAATCAAACCAAACTTCTAACCAGGAAACTTCAGGCGGCTTTAGTTAGCAGGAAAGATCTCATGAAGGAAAACACATTGCTAAAAGAAAAAGTGGAAAACTTATCAGCCCAACAAGAAGCCGAAGAAGCAGAGAAGCTGGATTTAACGTCATCTGTGTTGAAGTTCAAACAACAGAATGGGGAGCTGGAAGCGTCCGCATCGTCCGCCATCAAAGAGCGAGACGCCCTGGCTGCTGAGGTCGGTCGCATCCTGAACGACAACCGCAGCCTCTCTGCCGCCTGCGACAGTTTGAAGCTAACCATTGAGAGCATCACACAGCAAAAACGAGCCTTCTCCTGCCAGCTCGAGTCGCTAAAGGACTCGCAAACCGAGGAGCTGTCCAAGTGGAGGTCCAACCACGGCGAGCTAAAGCAAGAGTACGAGTCGCTGCTGCAAGCATACGAAAACGTGGGCAGTGAAATGGACAAGATGAGGCAGCAACTGGAAGGAGCCAAGAGAGAGCGACATGAAGCTCTTAGAAGAATACAAGAGCTGGACACCCAGAAGGAGATCCTGGAAAAGAAAGCCCAAGATACAGAGGAGGAAAATGAGAAAATTAGGCAGCGGATGCATTCATTTTCCAAAGAGAAGCGGCAGAAGGTTGAGACGCTGGAGGAGGAGAATCAGAACCTTCAAAAACAACTCTCAGAGCTTGATGGAATCCACAAGACGGCTTTATCCGAGATAAGAGACAAAAAACAGCCAGTTGAGGCAGAATTTTCCCAACTCAGAGAGGAAATCACACAGATTCGGGAAGAAAATGTCCAGCTGGCCGAAAAACTTGAAGCAGCAAGTACCTTTTTGGAGGAAAAGCGCTTGGAATCAGACACCAAAACAAACAACATGCGGTTTAAGCTTGACGGTGCTCTGAGTTTGAATAATTCACTGACAGCTCGAGTTGAAGCACAAAAGACAGAGCTGAGCGCCCAGCTGGAAATAAACAACCTGTTGCAAAAGGAGAAGGCAGGTCTCTCAGAAAAACTGAAAGTGATCCAGAACGAGTTGGAGATGGAGCTTGGAAAGCGAGTCGAAGAGATTAAGGAGCTTAGAGAGATTTGCAACAAGCACAGCCAGGAAACTATCAGTCTGAACGAAAAGGTGAGAATCCTGGAGGACGATAAGTCGCTCCTGCAGGAGGAACTCGAGAACACCCAGGAGGTTTCAGACAAGGTTAAAAACGAAAACGAATACTTGGAAACCGTGATCCTGAAGTACTCTGAGAGAATCGACGAGCTGACGGAGTCTGTTGGCGCTCTGCAGACCGAGAACGCTCAGTTGACGGCTCAGCTCGGTGCTAGCCAGGAGACGAATGATCAGATCCGACGAGAAAAAGAGGAGGAGCAAATCAAGTTGGTACGAGAGTTTGAGGCAAAGCTTAAGACTGTTCAGAGAGGCAGCGAGGGCTCCAAAAACATGAAGAGGGAGCTGCAAGAACTGCTCAAAGAAAAGCATCAGGAGATAAATCAGCTCCAACAGAACTGCATCAGATTCCAGGAGGTGATTCTAGACCTGGAAAACTCCCTTAAGAGCTCACAGTCGGACTGTGAACATTTAGAAAAGGAGCTGAAGAAGAACTCAGAAAAGGTGTCGGCGTCGGATGAGAGAAGTAAGCAACTAGAATCTGAATTGGTAAAGATCAGGGAGCTCCTCCAAGAGGCAGAAGAAAAGACCACGAGTGCTAAGTCTGAAAGGGAAAGGCTGGCTCTTCGGGTGTCCCAGAACGTTAAACAGTCGGAGGAAAAAACATCCATGCAAAGCATTGAAGAAACACAAAAGCAATCCTTTATACAGAATCAGCTACGGCAACAACTGGACGAGCTGAGGAATGTCGGAGAGAAGGAAAGTGAGAAAATGAACAAACTCATCCAGCAGTTGGACAGTAAAGACCTCCAGATAAACACTCTGAAGAGAGCGTTGGAAACCAACGAAGCCAAGCTTTCTTCTTTAGTGTCCACTCCACACGGGGCTGACATGTCCAGACTCTGGGATGAAATGTATCAGAAGAGCCTCAATCAGAAGGACAAGCAGCTGCTGGAACAAGGCTCAACCATCACAAGGTTCCTGGAGGACCTAAGGAAGAAAGAGAGGGAGGTGAACGAACTCCGAGTGGCTAAATCGAGACTGGAGAGGACCCTTAATGAGTACTCTGTTGCTGCCGCTGCTCACCAGCGGCAAATGTTCATCATTGGCGCAACCAACGCTGAACTGAGCGAGAATTCAGAGCTCATGAATGTTCGAGTGAAAGAACTCTGTGGACGAGTGGAACGGTTGGAACAGGAGAGGAACGGTCTAAAGGGACGTCTGGCAGACACGGAGGATGAGCTTTCCTGGCTGCGTCCTCATCTAGAGCAGACGGAGAAGCTGAACGCTGAAACAGAGGCTCAGTTGCTCCTCCTGCAGACTGAACGGGACAAAATTCAAGTCGACTGCGAAAAGCAGCTGGGGATTTCTCTTCAACTGAAAACGCTCCTTCAGGCCAAGGATGCAGAAATCACCTTGCTGCTTTCCTGCAAAGATGGCCAGTTGTCCGGGTACCTTGAACAACTCCAGGCCAACTATCGCAGCCAGGCGTCTGTTTACGAAGACAGACTCACGTCGTCGCGCTACCAACGGGAGAAGTTGGACAAAGAAATGAGAGCCCTTCAGGCTAAGGTCAAACATCTTGAAATGCAAATGAGCAGATCTGCTCAAGAAAAGGAAAAAATGGAGGCCAAGATGGAGTCATTCAAGAACACAGTGATGTCTTTACAGAGCCAACAGGAGCAGCTGATGTCTGAATATAGAGTACTGGAGATAAAGAGTCAGTTGGAACTAAAGGATAAAGAAATATCCTCTGATGGTGAAGGGGGTCCAAGCAAAGGCTTTAAGCATGAAGTCAGGAAGTTGTTACACCAGATGGATGATCTGAACTCTGAGAACGCCATGCTCAGGGCTCAGCTGGTGCGCTACAGAGAGGATTTAAATCAGGTACTGTCCCTCAAAGACAACCAGGTGAAGGCGCTGCTTCAGAAGCAGCAGGATGTGATCAGGAACCTGGAAGTCCAAAAGGCCTCAGCCGCAACGCTGCTCAGAGACTCTCAGCTGGAACTCCAGGAAAAACGAGAAGACAGCAATGCTGTTCAAGTGAAGAATGTTGAACTGGAAAGTAAAGTTTCCGAACTAGAAGCCGAGAGAGTGACAACCAACGAGGGCAAGGTCATCACCAGTTTACAGGACACTGTGGCGGCCAAGGCGTTTGAATGTAGCTCCCTCCAGCAGAAAATGCTCTCCCAGAAAGAATCAATCAATGATCTCCAAAGCAGAATGCAGCGGTTAGAAGTTGAAACGAACAAAAAACTTGCTGAAGCCAAGAATAAACATAGCTTTGAGTTGGAGTCCTATGAGCGGAAGGTAGAACTGTTCAGAAACAATAGCGAAACCGCAAATCAAAGAGTGGTTGAGCTGGCCAAAGAGCAACTGGATTTGGAGCAGCAGCTAGCCAAGGCAAAGTCACAAAGTAACGACCTGAAAGCTCAGAATGAATCTCTGTGCAAAGCAATGGCCGCTCTGCAGAATGACCGAGAGCAGCTCATTGACGACTTCAAGACCCTCAGGAACAGGTACGATGAGGAACTCCGCCAGAGTCGGGTTGCCTTGCACAAGGTTGAGCGCTGTCTGCAGGACGCGTCGTCAGACCTGGCCGGATTTGCCAAAGAGAGAGACGTCCTTGTTCTCAAACTAAAGGCTTTGGAGAGCAAAGAACCTCCGTCGGAGCTGAGCAAGTTGTTGGATAAACTGTCGAAGGTGCTGGCAGAGAAGGAACGAGAGCTGAAGCGGGTGGTTCTGGAAAATGACGGCCACAGCAGGGAGCTGTCCGCCTTCTCCAGATCCATGGCCAGCCTGCAGAATGATCGCGACAGGCTGATGGACGAGTTGGCCGGTGCCAAAAGAGAGGTTGTGTCCAAACGAGGGTCGAGTTCAGAGACGGTTCTTAAACCCCACGCAGAAAACGAAAAAGCCGATTCTGGCTTCAAAGACGAGAATGACGGACTGGTAAGTGGCTTCTTCTCTTTGATATGCGTTTGGTTGATCAGATGTGGGTTGAACATAGGTTTTCATTTAACGGCTGTTGGTTTTCTTTAGTTTTTTTATTGGTTGTCTGTTATATTTTTTATTGGTTCCCTGCTAGTCTTGTATTGGTTTTCTGTTGGTTGCCTGTTGGTTTCTTGTTAGTTGCATGCTGGTTTTTGTATTGGTTTTGTGTTGGTTGCCTGTTGGTTTATTTTAAATTGCCTGTTGGATTTTGTATTGGTTTTCTGTTTGTTGCATGTTGGTTTCTTGATAGTTGCCTGTTGGTTTTCTATTGGTTTTCTGTTAGTTGCCTGTTGGTTTTCTATTGGTTTTCTGTTGGTTGCCTGTTGGTTTTCTATTGGTTTTCTGTTGGTTGCCTGTTGGTTTTCTATTGGATTTTCCTTTGATTGCCTGTTGTTGTTTTTTTTTTTGTTAGATGGGTGTTGGTTTTCTTTAGTTCTATTATTTGTTGCCTGTGTTTTTATTTTTATTTATTGGTTGCCTATTGGATTCTTGTTAGATGGATGTTGGTTTACTTTGAATTGGCTTTTGGTTTTGGTTCTGTTGATTAGTTGTTGCCTGCCTGCCTTTGTTTTAAATTTTGTTGGTCGTCTTCTGAATTTATATTTTCTTGTTTTTTGAAATGGCATGCTGGGAAATGGCACGGTTTCTTAGTTGCGTTTAATACTATGTTCGTATTTCTCCACAGATTACTGATCTGTGTCACGTTTCTATGTCCGCAGGTGAAGAGGACAAAAGCCAGTGAGCTTCAACAATTGGCTCAGAACGACAGCCACCCGGGAAACGCTGCACATCTGAGGTAAACATCATAACTGAGTCGAAATCTAATTTTAGATTGAGATAAACCTGGAACGGATTTTTACAGTTTCATAATTTCATTCTACATTTGTGAAGCATTTAAAACAATTCAAGGATTATTCTGTTCCTTTCTAAAAGTTATACTTGTACACAAATGGAAGTCCTGTGGATTTCATCACTGCAATTTCACACTGAAAAATATATTTTCTTGCTGTTTAGATGTGAAGCTGAAAGGAAGGAGCCCCTTCCCATAAAAGTGAGTTGTTTTATTTTGAAACCAAGCAATGCCCAGCCCTGAATGCTTTTCATTTACGTTTGTATTCAGCCCACCTCAAGTGTATCCTGAAATTATGAAAGCATCCAGAAAAATGCTCAGGAATTTGGTTATATACTGCTAACATTGGCCGCTACCTGATAACATAACTTTATTTCTTGAATATTGAATAATCCAGTTTTTCTTCATCCATGCAGAAAGAAACAGCCGCGCTGGCGGGCCAGAGTGGCCAGGAGGAGGCAGCGGTGAGTCGGTTAGAGGCCGAGAAGATACAGCTTTACAGAGAACTGCAGCGCTGCATGTATGAGATCCAGCAGCGGGACCAGTACTTCCAGCAACTCAACTCCAAGGTATGAAACAACCCGAGTCCTCTGACAGATATTTGGTCTTCTGAGAGATGAAATTCTACCCATTCATCTTCATCCTGAAGCTCCAGCAGGTGGTAGAGGAGAAAGCCGTCGTTGCTGGTCAATTGAGAGCCGTTTCCCAAACGCTGAGGGACACCCAGAACCGCTGCCACTGGCTGGAAAGTCAGATCCAGGGCCAGGTAAACCTTCTACGTCAACTGGAGGCTCTGAAACGCTTCTAGTTTCACACTAAACGCAACAGGACGCAAAAACTGTCTTATGTAGCCTCAACAGTCTAAAGAATGTCATCCTAGACGTTTTACAGAGTCTTTCTCTCTCTTATTGGTAAATCCTGACCTATGACCTTACCATGATAAACACAGAAACGCAAAGTTTTAAAAAGAAATACAGTTTTAAATATTTTTGTAAAAAATCTTTGTACACTTGAGAAAAAGGAAAAAAAACTAAGTAAAACTAAGTAGCCCCTCCGGTCAAAAGTGAACGGTCCGTTTTGGTCCCAGGAGCGGCGGCACGTCAGCGCATCGGCCATATTGGATGTGGCAGATCTCCCCCTTAAACTAATAAAACTAACTAACTAACAAATTGCCTGCTAGCAATAAAGTCATCCAGTTAGCATGCTAACTCTAGCTTAAAGCGTTACAGTTAGCATGACGACACTAGCTTAAAGGATTAGAGTTAGCATGCTAACACTAGCTTAAAGCGTTAGGGTTAGCATGCTAACACTAGCTTAAAGCGTTAGGGTTAGCATGCTAACACTAGCTTAAAGCGTAGTCTAACTAGTAAGCCAGTAAAGCAAATGGAGTGAAGTTGATCCAGCGTCTTACTACAGGAGCTTTAAGTTAGTAACAACTGGCTTTGTTCTTAGACAGATTCTGGATTTCAGAACTAAGCCATGTTCATATTTAGCTCATACTACATTATAGATGACCTTAAATGGTCCAAGACTCTAAGTTAGCATAACGGGACTAAATAACTGCCTCAGCTATGCTGCTATGTTATGTCATGTTTGCTGGAGACTAGATGTGGGAGAAGCAGGTTTATTCTCCTACATTTGGAAACCATGATTCACAAGTTTTTCGGACTCTTTTCAGCATATTTTCGTGCTTTTCCAAATTTTCATCGTAGAAAACAGACAAAATACAGCAGAATTCACCACAAAATCAAGGATTTGCTAGCGTTTCTCTGGGGGGACTGGCTTGTTAAAGAAATCGTCTCTGATTGTGTTTGCGAGCAGCAGAGCCCGGCGTTCACTGAAGTGGCTCCTGGAGCGCCGCAGGAGAGGAGCAGCGACTCTGTGGCCGGGGAAGCCGCTGAAGCAAGTCAGCTTAGGGAAAGGTGAGTGTTTTCATCCGAGAACCATCGTCGTCTCTCAGTTAGACGTCTGTGAATGTGACAGTGTCTGTGTGCGAAGGCTGCTGGAGGCGGAGTTGAGTCTTGCCGACGAAAGAGCGAGGAGAGAAATGGCGGAAGAGGCACTGCGGCTGGCCGAGGACAGAGCCAAGAGGTGAGTCCCGAACGTGCAAGCTTCCCCGGCCAGGCGTTTGAAAAGACGCGGCACTCAGCTTTAAGGCGTGTTTCTGTGGCGCAGCGCCGGATCCGGTCCGTCCAGAGTCGGTCCGAGGGATTTCAGCGTCGACATGGAACCAGAGGAGGAGTGGGACGGCCTCAGCCTCAACCCGAACCAGCCGCTCATAACGCGAAAGGTGAAACACACACACGCACGCACAGCCAATCAGATGTTGTTAAAAAGTTAAATCCAACTAAATTATAGCAGCTTCAAACAGAAAATAAATCGTAATTCACTGTTGGGATTTTATTTTATTTTTATCCAATCACAAATTCTTCTTCTGTTGTTCATGTTTTTGGAGCTCTTGAATGTTCGGTTTGGTTTGTTTTCAGGGATGAAATTAAACATTTCCCAAACTTTTCAGTCCGTAAACCCTGAAAAATTAATTTAAAATACATAATTATCAAATTGACTTCCATATAAAAATAAAAAATATTGTTTGAAAAATGTCTTTTAAACGTCTTTCATCAAAATCGAAATTAAATTATTTAATATCACACTTTATTATTTTATTATTCTTAGATTATTATACATATTTTTTTAATTAAAATGTAAATTTCATTATTTTATTATTTCATCATTGCAAAGTTATATAAAAAAATGTATGAAACTATTATTGTAGATTTATTTATTTCATTATGTTACATCACTACAATTATGGGATTAATGTGTCATGTTACTTTATTACATGAGACATTTGATAAAACATATGTTCATTTAATTATTTTGGCCCTTTTGGCCCTCCATAAACCTCACGGGTCACATCACAATGATTATGAGATTCATTTTGGAACCCTCCGTTTTTAGAAGCGAGCCAATTTCATCCAATTCACACAATAGCGCCCCCCACAGAGAATAAGTGACATAAAACAGTGTTTCTGTTCCTTGGATTTAAAATTAAACTTCCAAAAGCTTGAATTTCTGCCTTAGTTTGGTGGAATTGTAGCCGATATGAAAAGCACACAATAAATACATGCATGGCTTGCCAAATCATCATTACACGCCAACTGGGTTTGCCTTATTCCACTCCATCCACTTCACTGCTAAATAAACGGAAATCTCATCACTGCAAAAGGTCTTAGTTAACTCGAAACAAGACAAAACTAACTTACAAATTACTTTTCAGCAAAATGCAGAAGCTTTTTTTTAAGTCGATAATTACAAAGATTTATTAAATTGACCAGTTTTAGTGGCAGACGTCCTTCTGACCCCCTTAGCCGTTAGCTTAGCCGTTAGCTTAGCCGTTAGCTTAGCCTAAAAACACAGATGAAATAATCACATAGAGAAAACGGAGCATGTATAGATTTCTGAACAGGTTAAATGATGCAACATTCCTGTTTGTTTTTAATGAATGTGTGTTTTTCTGATTCCCCACCACACACACTAACAGGTGAAAGGCGGCGTGGTGGCGTGTCGTCGCTGGCTTAGAGGGCGGAGCCTGTACTTCTCCAGACTGCTGACGAGCCGCGCTCGCTCTCGGTACTTCTTCCTGGCCTACCTGGCCGTGATCCATCTGGCACTCGTGGTGTGCCTCGCCGGCTGGTAGCGGCGCTCCTCTGGGTGGAGGCGTAACACTAATATTTAAACGTTAGACAGCTGCTCACGTCCTGCCGGGCGGGTCCGCCGCTCGACGGTTTATTAACCACGACTTTCGAATGTCGATGCAAAAAAACAGGCCTTTTGACCTTTTTTGTTTTCAATAAGACAAGAGGAAGACGTTCGTCCTCGGATGTAACTTCAGGGTTTCTGTCTCTGATAGAGGAGACCAGGCGGATAAAATATTGGCACGGTCTCTGCTAACACTACCCAATGTTTCCGTAGCCGTCACGCGTAGCAGCCGCCGCCCAACCCTCCCCTATGTCAAACATTGCACATAATCAATCGTAATGCTGACTTCAAACTATGCACTGATGGAAGCTCACTAGCGCTCCCTCTCTTTAAAGTAAAAGGCGGCAGAGAAGCTGCATCTAAACCATGATGATGACCTTAAATTGAACTCTTGTCTCTAGTGTGTCATTTAATCTGCAGATCTGTATTTATGCGTGTCTGAACCCTCGGCTGTACGCGGCGTATTTATGTTTGTACATGATTTGCTCTCGTATGTGTAGATTTTAAATTTAATTAATTAATGAAACCAATCCGGGGTTTGTGAGAGAAGCTGCGTTTTTTTTTTTTTCCTGCTGTAATTACTTGTATAAAAAAAAATACTGCGTGGTTCCACAGAGGAACGAGTGAACCGAATGTATTTTAAAAAAAAGCTAAACTACTGGAGATATTTTCTTTACCGCCTCTATTTTTTCCCCCGATAAAGAGATTCGAGGTGAAACTTTGTGCAATAAAATCAAATGTTCAGTTCATCCTTCAACATCTCAGAAAAAAAGGTAATAAAGCTCATCTGATAACGTCAAATACTTTCACGTCTGCTTATTTTTCTTTATGTGCCCTCAAGTTTAAGATCGAGTAAAAACAAAAACTTTATTTTAACATTTACCAGTTTCATTTAAAGGCTTAAAAATAAAAATAAACTTTCTTTTTAAGTCTTCCTCGGCTTAAATTTGTTTGTTTGTTGACACTTATGACAATGTAAAGTTTTGCATTCTTACTAAAAACAAAAAGAAAATCTCTGAATAGTTGATAAGTAAACATTGAGCTCATCAGCCGTTTTAAGGACAATTTCAAAATGAAGAATCAGTTTGTTTCTATAGCACCAATTTACAACTGATGTGGTCTCAAGGCACTTTAGAAGAAAATCAATTCAAATCATTTATACATCATAAACCAATCAGTTTGAAAAAGTTTCCAATTTAAGGAAACCCAGCAGATTCGTGGTCATTGTTTTAATGTAATGCGCTTGTTTGGCCACCAGAGGGAGTTCTGTGTGAAGCTGCAGGATATTCCTGTCCTACCTGAGATGAGCAGTGACTGTGTCAGAGGTGGCTGTGCGGGAATTTGGCCCAGTTTCCAGTTATTTCAGCCGAAGGAGCGCGATCAATATTTTATTAGCCGAGACTCTAAAAGTCTTCAATCATTTATGGGGAAATTCCCTTTTTCTTCTCATTTAGGACCTAATAACATCCTGGGATTTCCTAAGGAAACTAATTCTCTCTGCTTTTATGTTCTTTGAACAAACCCTTCGGGTTCTGATCAGAGATAAATTTAGTCTCTGTTTATATGCTCAGATTTTTTTGCATGAGTCAGTTTTGTCTCACAAAATGATGACAAAGTCCCAGATTATAGGGATGAATCATGGACATTTAAACCTGAGTCGTGGCGCTTCACTCCAACCGGGTGTCAGCTCCTCAGACTTGGATCTAATAAAAGATGGGAGATCTGCATCCCTGTTTTTGCTCAACGGTGACCCAGTTGCTTCCAGCTCTGCAGGAACAAGAAGAGGAGGAGGAGGAGAGCGAACATGTGCGAAACTGCTATGATTAATTTGCCTTTCAGAGGTGGACTGAGCCAGAAAGGAGGGCAAACACGCTTTACGGCAGGCCGTTTTAACATTAAAGCACTTTCTTTCATCTGTAATTACATTCCAGATGCCTATCAAGAACTTTTTACCAGACACATTTACATTATCGGTGTCCTAGCTGACTAATTTAACATCTATGTATTCATATTCTCATATTCTACTGAGAACAATTCCAGATTTCAAAACATTGAATGTTTATTTTTAGACAAAAACGCCCTCCAAGACATCTGGAATAATTATGCGAAGGGTCAAATCTGTAATTAGAGTTCAAGATGACTTAAAGGTAATTATTATAATACTATTGGAGCCAGAGGAGATTATTTTATGCTTTATTATTAGAACAGCAGCCGTGATGGAGTTATCAAGGTGTGACGTTTGTGCGTTTCTATCCCTGAAACATAATTTAATATCAAAATCCAGCTACTAATGTGACGTTGATATATCGAAGGATTATTTCCTGAATCATTTCCCCGTTCTTATTTTTAATGCTGTGGCAAAAAGGCTTTTCACAACAACAAAAAAATCCACTTATTTTTTCTTTTATTGCAAGTTTATTTTTGTACGACTTAATTCTGGTAGTATTGCAACTTTAGTCTGGTAATTTAAAAAAGAAAAGAAAAAACATGTTTGTAGTCCAGCTCTAATGCTAAATTATGACTAGACTGAATAACATTCATAGATATGTAAATCCAAAAAGGATGCACAAAAGCCTCCTTATATTTGTGCAGAGCTGTCCAGAGAGTTGCCTGCAGGACTTTGGGTTTCTTGCACAAACCTCTCAGAGTCTTAAACCAGTGTTCTTCAACCTTTTTGAGCCAAGGTACTTTGTTTTCATTGAAAGAATCACGAGGCACACTACCATCCAAAAATGTATACAAATGATACTCTATAGTCGCATATATTAAATATGTAATATATTAAATAGAAGTAATTATTATCAAACTATCTTGAATATGAATCAATTAAACACAAAAATGTATTTTTATCTCTTTGTCTCTGATTTTAACACATGCTATGTACCTATTGCCATCTAGTGATAAGGAAATTACAGGATTACGCCGCTAGTATCTACTACAACACAGACACTCGAAAATGGTATATTGGCATATTATTTGCAGATTATTTCAAAAAATCTTTTTGGACCAATTAGGTGAAATTGGATAATTTCCACGGCACACCTGACGATCACCCACGGCACACTAGTGTGCTCTGGCACAGTGGTTGAAAAACACTGTCTTAAGCAACCTGGAATAATCTAAAAGGGGGAGTTTTGTGAACTTAAAAATGTTCCTTCTTTCCACGCATTCCTCAGCTGAACTTGGAGGATTTTATTAATGCTATTTAAATATTTGTTTATTGTTTATGCATTTAGCAAAGCGAATAACAAAGTAAATACAATATTATTGGTATAATCAATCTGACCATAAACTTTCTAGAGGAAACTCTCTAGTCAGAGTCAGTGGTGACAGTGAAGAGATGGAGGGAAGTACAGAGAGAGTAGTAGAGGGGGTATAGAGGTCTGGGTAAGAGTTAGGATAGGAGATGCTCTTTGTAGAGGCGGGTCTTCAAGAGTTTCTTAAAGACAGACAGGTACGCTGCTGTTCTTGTGGCGCTTGGTAGGTCATTCCACCATCTTGGATCAACTCAAGAAACAGTCTGGATTGTCTTAAGCATGGTGTAGGCACTGCTAAACCACAATCCATTGATGATTGAAGAGACCGAGCAGTGACATAAATTTTGGTAGAGTATTCAAGTAGATGGGAGCTGTACCCTTAAGGACTTTGTAGGCTAACATCGGGGACTTGGATTTGATGCTAGCAGCCAGGGGTACCCAGTGAAGCTCAATGAACAGAAGGGAGACCAGATGCGCCGCTGTGTTCTAGATCATTTGTAAAGGTTTTACCATCCAGCCTGGGAGACCATTTACATTTATGCATTTAGCAGACGCTTTTATCCACAGCGACTTACAAAAAGAGGGTTTAACATTGAACTACGACGCATTTTACTCTGTGACCTGCAATATGCTAGGAGAGGATTTTACATTAATGATGACACTCGTTTAGAGCATTTAGGTAAACACAGAAGGCCCACGTACAATACATTGAGTGCTAAATAATATAAGGGGGGTAATAAGTGCATTTAGATATTTCAGGGCAAGAGATACTCTGGGAAGAGCTGGGTCTTCAAGGATTTCTTGCTCTGATAGTGCACGTAACGTCACTCCACCAGCGAGGAACCACAAATTAGAAGAGTTTAGATTGACCTGGACAGGGTGTTGGTCGCGTTAGTTGGCGCTCCTTGGAGGAACGGAGCGGGCGGAAAGTGACGTAAGATTTGAATTTGATGCGTGCAGCTAAGGGAAGCCAATGGAGTTCAGTGTAAAGGGGTGTGACATGCGATCGCTTTGGCTGGTTGAAAACTAAGCGGGCTGCAGCATTCTGGATCATCTGTAGCCGTCTCACAGCACAGGCTGGAAGACCTGTTAGGACGGCGTTGCTGAAATCAAGGTGGGAAATGACCAAGGTCTCAACTAGGAGCTGTGTCGCATGTTGAGTTAGATATGGCCTAATCTTCCTGATGTTGAATAGAGAGAAGCGACACGATCGAGCAACAGAGGCAACCTGATCCACAAAGGTCAGCTGATCATCGATCATGACGCCCAGGTTTCTTACAACCTTAGTGGTGCCACAGATAGGGAGTCTAACCGGATGCTGATGTTGTGGTGAATAGTTTCCTTGGCTGGGATGACAAGCAGTTCAGTTTTGGAGAGGTTCTGTTGGAGGTGGTGATCTTTCATCCATGCAGATATGTCAGAAAGACAGGCTGAGATTCACGTTGGTACTGAGAGGTCGTTTGGAGGAAAGGACAGATAGACCTGGGTATCATCTGCATAGCAGTGATAGGAGAAGCCATGCGAATGGATGCTTGAGCCCAGCGAAGTAAAGAGGAGGGGGCCATACACTGAGCCTTGGGGTACCCCTGTGGTGAGGTGGTGTCGTGTCGATGTTCAGCCTTGCCATGCCACCTTGAATGATCGTCCTGTGAGGTTGGATTCAAACCAGGAGTGTGCACTGCCCTCAATGGCCATGTCTGCCAGCTTGGTAAATAGGATGCTGTGGTTTACAGTATCAAATGCAGCTGAGAGGTCCAGCAGGATGAGAACTGATGATTGGCCTGTCGGTTTGGACCAGTCGGGAGACGGGAGATAACCATAGACTGAACCAGGATCTGGGTAGCATGTTGGGTTAAGTTTGGTCGTATCTTTCTTATGTTTAGTAATGCGAAGAGACGAGATAGAGAAACAAAGGCAACATGATCTTTAAAGGTCAGCTGGTTGTCAAGCATGACACCCAAGTTTCTTGCTGCCTTTGATGGAGTCAGAGACAGGGATCCAGTCTGGTTGTGAATATTGTGGTTTATGGTTGGTGTGGCTGAGGAAAAACAAGAAGTTCAGTTTTTCAGAGATTCAGTCTGAGGTGATGGACTTTTTATCCATCTATTTGTCAAACTGTGACACTTTTAGTCCTGCATAAATATCCATGTTGTTGTAGCTGCTTTAATTTATTTCACTTTTAGTGAATGTTTTTCTGTTTCTACCTATAATTAAATCGTGAAACCGAGTTGAGCTTTAATTGGCAGCAGCAGTGGATGAGGATGTGACCTCTGACCTCTGTTGCTGAGCTCCCTCCAGGTGGAGGCGAACATGTTTCTCTGTTTGGAGTCGGCATGAGTTCTATGCTCCTGCCTCCTGTTACCGGTTTTTAGTCACTGGCTTTTTTTTTTTTGTCCTTTAAGCCCTATAAAATGTCCCAGTTAGTAAATTGGTCTCCTGCTGCCGGCGCCGCTGGTTCAGGCGGATGGATGGATGGAGAACTCGGCCATGCTGCAGACCCTGCTGAGCGTGCGAGACCGTGTCTGTTCCAAGACGGAGTTTTGTCGCCTCTGGAATTGCCTCGAGCCGGCGGACGTGTCCTGTCAGACACCCGAGTAATCAATCTCTTCACAGCCGTTCAGGACTTCTGACTCGACAGCCTCGTCTTTTTCTGCTCTCTGTGGCGTCTTCGTCTTCTCATCCTCCTTTTCAATTACAGGTCACTGACCTGGTGGAGGCGAACAAGCATCAGCAAATTCTCTGTAGCTCTGGTTTTCTTGCAATTGCATCGGTTCCTGCATCTTTGCCTCGTGTACTTCATGCATGACCCTCCGCCGGTGTGGCTCATTTGTTACCATAGGAACAAGATCCTCCTCCTCTTGTTTGTGTTCAGCAGCGGCTACAAGATGGTTTACGGAGGAAAGACCCAGACTGTCTGAAGATACAATCAACAACTCGCGTGAATGAACAGATCTGAGCTTGAAAGTATTTCAAACTTTGGACGTTAGCAGTTCAAACATCAGACCTTATTGAGTTCCACTGAATTTTTTTCACGTCCCCTTTTTAACACTTTAAAGACGAAAACAAGAACTAATTCAAAGTGTTATGTAAAAAAAAAAGTGTTATCAAACACGAAGGCAAAAGCTTCAACGTTTCCAGATGCTAAACTGTCGTCTCTCTGGGATAATAATGGAAAACTGGAATGAAAGATCGACCAACCCTGGCCTCCTCCGGACAGATAAAAGGATCCGAACTGAATCCTGAGAGAAATCGGAAAGGCTGACGAGGAAATATGAGATTAGGAAGCGTCCCCTGAGGCAGACCAAGAAAGCGTCACCGAGACTCTACATCCACTCTGACCTGGGAGAAACTCAGGATCTTAAAGGAGGAGTTTGAGTGTGAAATGTCTAAGCAACTTTTCAACGTTCATCTGATTATACGTTGACTTACAGCTCATTAAATGACACCTCTGTCACTACCTGAGGGGGTCTGTATCACTTTAACCAGCACTAAGCAACTTTGAAGCGGGTGGCAGGAACCCTGCCTTCAACACTAAACAACTACAAGTGTGCTGCCTGCTTTACTTCATACGTCACTTCCCCCGTTTCTTATCTCCAACATCATCATTTGACGTTGTTTCACCACAATTAGATTCATCACCTCATCAATAGTAATCCTTCACACAGACACTGGAGACAGAAATGCACTTCAATCCAACAGGCGACGGGAAGATCCGGATTTTACCACACTATGCGCTGGTGCTCATGGGAAATGCAGTCTTCATTCAGCCAAAAACGCTACCGCACTTGTCCACTGTGGGCCGCCAAAGTCAACCAAAACTGAAAAGTGTTTAGTGTTGCTTGAAGTAAGAAGCTCCACAATTCAGCTTTATTTTCCAGCAGAAACATAATTTAAGTCTAAATTGGTGACATATAGCAGAACTCCACCTCACTGGATCGTTACTTAGCCTAAGTTAAAGGATTTTCTTTTCTGTTGGAAGAGCAGCTGCTGGCTCTGTTGTCTGGTTTTTGTCTTATCCTGTTGTGAAAAACCTGTTGAAATAACTTTAGTAGCAGAGAAAAACAGAAGGCTGATGAACATCTCTGCCCAAACCGCCATCACACTTCTCTCCTCAAAACGCCAAATGAACCATTTCCTCCAGACTCCCCTAATTCCTCCTTACTGGATATCCTCAGCCATTAAGACTCATGCTCGCCTCAGTCGTTTCCCCATTTGTGTCTCCCAGTGTTTCAGATTCCAGATCCCTTGTGCTTTGGTAATCCTCCAGACAAAGATCTCTACATTATTCATATCAAAAATTGGGCCTCCCTAAACGTTCCGTTGGTTTCCTGGGAATAATTTTGCACAGTTGGGAATCACACTAGTGACTACCTCTGTCTTATATTAATCTATCTAAGCCAGTGTTTTTCAACCTTTTTTGAGCCAAGGTACATTGTTTTCATTGAAAGAATCACGGGGCACACCACCAACCAAAAATGTAAACAAATGATACTTTATAGTCGCATATATTAAATATGTAATATATTAAATATAAGTAATTTGTCGTGTTATTTAAGCTTCGGACCCACATGAAATGAGAAGATATTTACAATGATTTTATTTAGATTGAGGTGGTGAAGGGAATCCGGCGGTGAGCAGCAACGGGCAAACAGCAGCGAGAGGCGAGGAACGGGAAACAGCGGGGCGGCAGTAAACGGCAGGGAGCTGAGAATGTCTACAACGTGGGGGACCGGAAGCCTCTGAAGGTGAGGACAGGTAAGGTGAGGAAACAGCAATCGGTTGAGGAGAAATGAAGGGAACGATCTTACTTGGAGAGAGGGAACTGTCAGGGAGGAGTGAGTGGTGAGTTTCTTTCAGCAGAGTCGGTGAGGCAGTTGTCCAGAGCGGTAGTGCAGCTGATGGGGTATGCTGGAGCGGGCAGACCGAGCTGAGCCAAGAGGAGTGAGAACCAGATGACGAGGGTAACCAGAGAGGATCTTGAGGATGATGTGAGTTCTGGAGTGAAGGAAATCTGAGGTAAACACAACTGTGGTTAGAGGCGTGGGAAAAAACAAAGTAGCTAATCAGAATCCAACGAGAACGAGAAACAACTAGAGACAAAACTGGAAGCATTCAAAAAGGCTAGAGACACTAGAATAGGCACTAAGACTAGGTTTTACCAGGAGTAAACAAACACTCAGGCCACGAGTAGCTGATCCACCACTCCTCTTATACTGGCCCAGCTCATCAGCGCCAACCAGTCGCACCTGGGGTGGAAGGAGCTCCACCAGAGGAGGAGCACTGGTGACCCCACGTGGCCAACTCGAGAAGTAACTGAAAAAAAACTCACACTGATATAATTATTATCAAACTGTCTTGAGTATGAATCAAATAAACACAAAAATGTATTTTTATCTCTTTATCTCTTATTTTAACATATGCTATGTACCTATTGCCATCTAGTGATAAGGAAATTACAGGATTACGCCGCTAGTATGTACTACAACACAGACACTCGAAAATGGCATATTATTTGCATATTATTAAAAAAAAAAATTTTACTAAGTGAAATTAGATAATTTCCACGGCACACCTGACGATCACCCACGGCACACTAGTGTGCTCTTGCACAGTGGTTGAAAAACACTGATCTAAGCAACACTAACTAAAACCCTCTAAAACGCTAAAGTGTTAAATAAACTGTCCCCCCAAAAAACGTAGGCAAAAATCCATGATGAATTTCTACCTGTTTTTTGCAAAGAAAAGCAGGAAAGTCCCAAAATATGCAGAAAAGAGTGAAGAACTTGTGAATTTTTGTTTCAAAATGT
>JAVLVB010000374.1:4362530-4390312 GCA_032876305.1 Orestias chungarensis
GCATAGCTGAGCCAGTTATTTAGTCCCGTTATGCTAACTTAGAGTCTTGGACCATTTAAGGTCATCTATAACGTAGTATGAGCAAAATATGAACATTGCTTAGTTCTGAAATCCAGAATCTGTCTAAGAACAAAGCCAGTTGTTACTAACTTAAAGCTCCTGTAGTAAGACGCTGGATCAACTTCAGTCCATTTGCTTTTATTAGTTTACGGGGCAGATCTGACATATCCAAGATGGCCGACGCGCTGACGTGCCGCCGCTGCTACCATGCTAGCTCTAACGCATTAAGCAAGTGTTAGCATGTTAACTAACGCTTTAGACTAGTGTTAGCATGCTAACTCTAGTAACGCTTTAAGCAAGTGTTAGCATGCTAACTCTAATAAAGGTAAGGCGCTGGATCAACTTCAGTCCATTTGCTTTTATTAGTTTACAGATCTGACACATCCAATATGGCCGACGCGCTGACGTGTCGCCGCTGCTACCATGCTAGCTCTAACGCATTAAGCAAGTGTTAGCATGTTAACTAACGCTTTAGACTAGTGTTAGCATGCTAACTCTTGTAACGCTTTGAGCAGGTGTTAGCATGTCAACTCCCAACGCTTTAGACTAGTGTTAGCATGCTAACTCTAGTAACGCTTTAAGCAAGTGTTAGCATGCTAACTCTAAAAAGGTAAGGCGCTGGATCAACTTCAGTCCATTTGCTTTTATTAGTTTTCGGCGCAGATCTGACACATCCAATATGGCTGACGTGCCGCCGCTGTTGGGACCAAAACGTGTGTTGGTTATGGTGGCGCACGGAGGTGATGACGACACTACGTGAGTGCTGGACCGTTCACTTTGACTGGGGGGGTTAGTGTCAGTCAAAGTAAGAAAATATTTATTTCACATTTCTGAGAGGTGAATTTACATAATTCTGCGATTTCAGCGCCTAGATGCTGTTTATTCGGTGAAAATGCGACTTTTGTATAATTATGAACACCCCCACATATCTTGCCCTCTTTACTTGATTTTGTGGGATTTTCCTGCGATCGCAGAATCACCTTTTTTCTGGAGGGACTGATTTTCAAATCATTCTGCAGCATTTACAACATATTTCAAAAAGTTTTTTTTTTTACATATTATTAGTTTCCATTCAATCTAAAGGAGCATCAGAGTTTTTAGAGGGAGGAGAGAATCTCCTTCGGTACTGTCCTGATTTGACGTTTTCTACCAGATGCCGACTACCTCCTCGTGAAATCAGTTTGGTTTGTTGCTTTCGGTCGACCACCTGCTCTCCTGAGAGGGTTTTTTTTGGGACAGAAGGTTTGATGTGGAACGAAGTTCATCTTTGTCCTCGTGTTTCAGCATTTCGGTGATGCAAGCCCTGTTTTCATGAGTGATTAATAAACCGTGCTCAGTGGTGAATGATAAACACGCTTTTTTTAAAGAACTAATCAGCTCTTCAGTCATTTGACGCTAATTAGATCACAATCGATCTTTGGTCTTCGGGTCTTGGAAACCATAGATAGTCGACAAGTTCTCACCCTTCTTGTTTAAAGAAGGTATATCTCGAATGAAAGAGCCGACGGCGCTGCGAGCGCCAGTGCACTCCTGTGCTCAGGCCTCATTTTCAGGTCCACAATGGATTGTTTTGGCTGCAGGAGAAGTTCCTCATGAATATTCAGAAGCGGCGGAGGGACCCCCAGATGTAAAGCATCAGACGAAACTAGGCCATGTGTGTATGATGGAGGAACTGCATTAAAGATGAATGGCATATCTGGATCGAACGTCTTCATTAGCGCCGCGCGATGCTGCAGAAACGGCGGCTAAAAATACCCGAGTTGTTCCTGAAACGACGTCTCACACGAAATCAGATTTACTTGAGCCAAACGAAGTTCAGGCATCGTTTAAGCCATTTTAGGATTTACGGTATGAAGAAAAGTAGCCTGGCCGCAGAAGACGGAGCTCCTGGGGTGGTTTAGATTTGTGGTTAGACGAAGGAAGCAGCAAGGCTTTAACTTTGGAGCTCTCTGCTCATTTATTCTGTAAAACGATTCGAGATATTTTGGTGTTCCTGTATTAGAAACACATTGTAATGATTTAGTGGGAATTCTTTATCTTTCCTGTTTTCTCTGTGTTTATTCTTCAGATTTTTTTTATTCCACCCCAGTTCGGTTTTAATAGGTGTTTTATTTTTTTATTTTATTTACATTTTTCCAATCACTCCCATCATTTTACAATTATAAACACAGCAGACCAGTTTGTGAAGCGGATGGATAAAAGTTTGTCATGTTTTGGAACATTTTGTTTGTGAAAAGTTTCTTATGGATCAGAAAATTGGGCTTTTTTTCATATCCACACCATTTAATTTTTAATTGTGTGTTTTCATAGATGTGTTTTCACAAAACGCCTGAACTCCACGGTTGAAGTCTAATAAATTGCAAAATAATAAGTAACTTTTCAACCTTCATAAAATACTTTTATAACTTTTGTGATCAGACGTCAACTTACAGCTTGTTGAATGACGCCTCTGTCACGGCCCGAGGGCGTCCGTATCGCTTCAACTGGCACTTAGAAACTTTGAGGAGGGTGGCAGGAACCCTGACACACAAAACAACTGCATTTTACGATGCCATTGGCCTGTGCTCATGGGATATGCAGTCTTTCAGGCTTCAGGCAAAAACACCAAAACTGAAACGTCTCTAGTGTTGCTTTAAATCTTAGTCGCATATCAGAGCCGGCTGTTCACCCAGGATATGAGACTTTAATGCAATTTTACTGTTGGTGTCCCGATCCGATGATCATTTTATGCTGTGTTCACACCAAAAGCGTCTGGAGTGTCAAGAGCGTCCAGTTTACATGCAAGGAGCGTCTAAGAGCGTCCAAAAGTCTCGCGGCAAGTTGCGTATCGTCGATATGGATTTAAAAAAAGATTTAACAGGAGAAAGAATGAAACAATTACACTCATAATAAACTTATTACAACTCAACAGGCAGAACAAAAGTGTCTGCGATGTTTATACCAGTGCTGCATTCAAGGATAATCCGTCAGACCTACGGCGAGTCCAGTAAAGAGACATTTTAGACTTCAAATGTAAACACACAAATATAATAGTACAAGCTAGACACTGAGCAAACTCAAATTTATGTGACCGTTTATTTTGTTGATAACAAACGGGTCAATTTCTCTCATGCCTATTGTTGACTATTGTTCTCTATTTGACTAATAAAATTTAACTAAGACATATCTAACTTTTCAAACTACAGCAATAATACAAATATTTGTGATTTTTGCTGATATACCCCGATATACGGAGAGTGATGAGTGCCAAATTATAATAAATAACCCAAAATAGTTTATTAAATCAGGATATTTTAAATAATATCAATTTATTTTAAGCAAAGATATTTATAATTCTGTTTGCATTTATTTGTAGTTAGTAATAAATTCAGCACACATTTTGTTATTTCAAATATAACTTATCTATTGTTCCCGTTTGAGGTTTGGTTTGTGACGCACAGACTAACCTAAAGACCAGACTTCTCCAGCGGCTGAGAGAATCGTTTCTGCCTCTCCTGCAGGTTTTCACCGCATGCGCTCGTGTGTACACAGCGTTCACGAGCTTTCCTCACGCTTCACACCGTCGACTCGTCTGTTTGCGTCGCGTCCCGCCGGGAAATACAAAAAACACACACCTGTTCTGTCTTTGTTGAACCTGTTCTGGTGCTGCTTTCTCAAATGTGACCGCAGGCAGGCCTCATTAAAGCATCTTCTCTCGCTAATACTGAAAGTTGAGTAAGAGAAAGTAATGTGTAAATCATTTCAACAAATGCATCAGGATGTGAGTTTTAGGAGACGATTAAGGAAGTCCATGCAGGCGTGCTGAAGCAGAGAGGCGACTAACGCTGGGTTCACATTAAAAGCGTCAATAGCATCCAGTTTACATGCAAAGTCGACGTAAGAGCGTCGAAAAGTCATGCGTCCAGACCAGAGCGCCCAAAACGCTCCAAACACTCGAGTTGGGAAGGTTCCTTCTATGTGACGTAGGGAGAAATCTTCCAACATGGAAGATTCTGAAGTGATGATGGAGGATAGATTTATTGAGGCTGTTTTCTCTAACTCCAGTGAAACTAGAGCTGAAATCGACCCTCGTCAGCATTAAGCTCCTGGAGGAGAAAATCACTCATCTATATATTTCGTTCAACATAAACCCGACGACCTCTAAAGCTAAAGATTACCGACGCCAATAATTCATATTTTTCACCATGGGCTTTGACTAGGCCAAGGTTTTTCAGAGGTGGTTGTGCTACTGGAGGGTGAATCTTATTTCCTTTCTTTTTTCTGAATTTAGCCTCATCGTCCATTTTTATGCCTCCAAGACCATAAAAGTGTTTTTTAAGTATTAAAACCTTACTTGTTCGATTGTTCTACTGCTCACTTTTTATTCCTGCTGCTTACCAGAATGAAAACCAGCGGTTTGGAAAGTCCTGGTGTGCAAAAACCAGCGTGAAGGGGGCGTCGCCGATCGCTGTCGTTTAAACGGAGAGGAGAACTCTGACATTATATTCCGCACAATTAAAAAGTTTGTCATGCGTGGAAGTTTGGATGAAACATTAAAAATCTTAACATTTCATGAGGTTTTATGAGAATCTGTGACCTTTACAGCATCCCGGCTTTACCAGTGATTGTTACACATAAAGAGAGGGACGGCCTGTTTATTCTGTGCTGATTAAACAGCAGGGGGCAGATTAGCAGAAATAATCTGTTGATGAATCTTTGTGCGTGTTGGTGACCTGCATGCGTTCGTTGTGTTTTGCTGTAAATAGCCTCCCAGTTCGTCTCGATGTCAGAAAACAGGAACAGTTACCAGCACTTTAAATGCATTATGTCTACAGAGGAACTACCGAGGCTTTTTTAGCTTAAGAGGTACGTCTGTCGTGAGTCTGAAACGTCCTGACACTTTTAATACGGGTTTGATTGAACAGAGGGGGGGAAGCCACACAACTCAAACGAACCGTTCCTGGATGGAAGGAATATCGGCACCGATGACACATCTCTGCACATTTATATCATATAAACTAAATGAGAAAAAGATCCTTTTATTTGTCCGCTAACGTGCAGAGCAGAAGCTCTTTGTCATTAACTGGCTGCAGACAAAGAAGTTGTACTTTCTCTTTGCTGGGGGAGAATTAGTGAGCAAGAAAAGTGAAGCATGTTGGTCGAGTGTGGTGAGCTCCTTAATTAGTCCCCCCTGGCAAACGTGGGCAAAAATTCTGATTTTGTGGGGAATCCTGCAGCATTTTGTCTGGGAAAGTGTAAAAACTTGTGAATAGTTGTTTCCAAATGTAGGAGAATAAACCTGCTTCTCCCACATCTAGTAAACAGCAAACATGACATAACATAGGAGCATAGCTGAGCCAGTTATTTAGTCCCGTTATGCTAAGTTAGAGTCTTGGACCATTTAAGGTCATCTATAATGTAGTATGAGCTAAATATGAACATTGCTTAGTTCTGAAATCCAGAATCTGTCTAAGAACAAAGCCAGTTGTTACTAACTTAAAGCTCCTGTAGTAAGACGCTGGATCAACTTCAGTCCATTTGCTTTACTTGCTTATTAGTTAGACTCCGCTTTAAGCTAGTGTTAGCATGCTAACTGTAACGCTTTAAGCTACTGTTAGCATTCTACATGTAACACTTTAGTGTTAGCACACTAAATCTTAACGCTTTAGTGTTAGCATGCTAACTTTAACGCTTTAGTGTTGGCATACTAACGCTAACACTTTAGCGTTAGCATTCTAACTGAAACACTTTAGTGTTAGCACACTAACTTTTAACGCTTTAGTGTTAGGATGCTAACTCTTAACGCTTTAGTGTTAGCATACTAACGCTTTAGTGTTAGAATTCTAACTGAAACACTTTAGTGTTAGCACACTAACTCTTAACGCTTTAGTGTTAGCATGCTAACTTTAACGCTTTAGTGTTGGCATACTAACGCTAACACTTTAGCGTTAGCATTCTAACTGAAACACTTTAGTGTTAGCACACTAACTCTTAACGCTTTAGTGTTAGGATGCTAACTCTTAACGCTTTAGTGTTAGCACACTAACTCTTAACGCTTTAGTGTTAGCACACTAACTCTTAACACTTAGAAGCTTTTAATAATTTAGACTAGTGAACCACGGTCCATTTGCTTATATTAGTTTACGGGGCAGATCAGCCACATCTAACATGGCCGACGCGCTGACCTGCTGCCGCTGCTGGGGCCAAAACCTGTGTTTTTTCTGGTGGCGCACAGGGTGATATCACTACACGACGCACCGGACTATTCACTTTTGGCTGGTGGGGGTATAGTGTCGGTCAAAAGTAAGAAAATAATCAATTATTTCAAATTTCTGAGAAAAATTGCGGGATCAATAAAAATCAAGAGAATTTACATAATTCTGCGATTTTTGTACTTAGATGCTATTCCTGCGGTGAATATGCAGGTCTTTAGGAATTATGCAACCCCTTGTATTGTGCGCCCTTTCCTTGATTTTGAGAGATTTTCTGTGATCCTGATTTTTCTGGAGGGACTGACTTAATGGACCGGCGCCAGGTTCTGAGAGGTTGAGGAGGCTTTTTATAACCAAGCCACAAGTTTCATTTGGCCGACCGTTTGTTTCCCCGCCATTATTCATCAGCCACTAGAGGGGCTTTTTGTCACAAAGCAGAAACGTCCTGTCAGGTCATTCAGACTGTCAATGGGCACAAACTAGCCCTCCCATTCGGACTGAAGGTTAATTCCAGACAGGCAGAATCGATCAGAATATTCCGATCTGGGAGTTTACCTGTTACATTTAAAGTGGGTCATTTATTCTGATTACTTACAACAACATAAACAAACCAAGGGTGATGTCCTGGAGCTTTCCCGATGCTGAAACAGCGAAATTGCCCTGATCTCCTGGATGACATCAGCGTCCAAACATGGGGAACATTGTTGTTTCAGAGAAACAGCATCCCGCTAACTCAAACCTTTAAAAGTGCGTGAAAAGGTCTATCAGTCGTCCAATCCCAGGTTTTTCTGTCATCATCTCGCATCAAAATGGAAACCCTTATAAAATGATGGGATGTTCTCTATGGACTAATCGACCGTTCTCTGAGAGCAGAACAGCGTTAATTGTTCTGCTGCTACGTTTTGTCATGGAGAGCCTATTTAATCCAGCAGAAATATCAGCACTAAACGTTTCTCTTAAGCTAATTTGAAACCGAATGTAGAATAGTTTGAAAAAAAAAAAGATTAGTAGCCTTTTTTGTTAAACCCAGTTTGTTGACTGCTACGTCTTGTAGGAATCACAGTGTCGTCTGCAAACGTTATACTTCTTTAAAAATTTCATCTAACATGCAAAAAACTCAAGTAAGGGGTTTGACAAACAGCAGCAACAAAGTCAAAAGTGGAGCAGAAAGTTTAAACTTTGCCGTTCCTCCTCAACGAGACTGAAGACAAGTGTCTGAAAGTGTTTTTGCTTTTTCAACAGCTAGTCTTAATAACCATAATAGTCCTGTTTTTATCAGATGTCAGAAGCTCGAAAATCAACGGCCGTTTTCTGACGAGAGTCTCTGAAGTGAACTTCAACTCCAGCTAATTAATGATGATTAACTCTGAGTTGTTGTTTTCCTCCTGTTGCCTCTTCATACGGCCAGTCATTCTGTGTTCTAGTTAAAGCCATCCAGGGTAATTCTGGTAAACTGCGCAGGAAACGGGGTCGGTATTTGATAAACATGCAAGGTTGAAAGCATAACTAACAAACGGCAAAGTTTCAGGCTTTTTAGCTTACAGGCAGAGCGAGGGGCAACGGTTCCCACACAGAAGAACAACCCGAACTCTTTCGTGCGGCTCGGGTTTGCAGGACAGATTTTGTGTAAATGCTCGCAGTGATTATTTGTTTTTTTCTAAAATTTCACAATCACACTCAGCAGGGAAATATTTGTCAAAATAAAACCATAAATTTTACCCAGAAAGTAGGTATGGTGGAACGTTGGTTTTTTCAACCTTAATAAAATGTTTTCAACTGCCGAGAGTAAATTGAAAGGACAATAATGATTAAACTCCAATTAATGAGGTTTGGAAACCTAAAACTGTTTAGCAAGTTGTAGCTATCGCTATCCATAAACCGCTAATCATTCATATTAGTTCCACTAATGTGCTAAAACAACAGGATGTGTAGCAGAAGCTAATGCTACAGCGCTAATGCCACGCTCACAACGTGTCAGTCAAAAAAATCATGCTGCAATATAGTATACCGAACTATATCGCCCTCTACAGGTTCATATTAGTCATTGTACACCAACCTGCACATGTGCTTGAGGAAAACCACCAAAAGCAGGTATAAAAACTTTAGATTTGATATCGTCACTTCTATTAAACTTTTTTTGGTATACTTCAAATTCAGCCTAAAAAACAGCTTATGTCAGGAAATTTAAAGCAACACTACATAACTTTTGAACTTTCATTAAATATTTTCATAACTTTTGTGATTATACGTTGAGTTACAGTTCATTGAATGACGCCTCTGTCAACCTTAAGGAGGGTGGCAGGAACCCTGCCTTCCACACTAAACAACTACAAATATTCTGACTGCTTTACTGCATACGTCACTTCCCCCGTTTCTTATCACCAACATCATCATCTGACATTGTTTCACCACAATTAGATTCATCACTTCATCACTATTCATCCTTCACACAGACACTGGAAACATAAATGTACTTCAATCCAACTGATCAGGATTTTACCACGCTATGACCTGGTGCTCATGGGAAATGCAGTCTTCCTTCAAAATAAAGACACTACCGCTTTTGGCCACAGTGGGCCGCCAAAATCGACCAAAACTTAAACTTCTTTATTGTTGCTTTAATGCGTAGTTTGCGACCTCAAAGTGACAGAAGAAGAACGTAAACGTCATCCAGCAGCGCCGTGTTTAAGTCGATAACGACGGACGCTGTCATCTGTGGACGGATATTAAAGTTGTTGAGTAACAGGAGCCGACCGTATCGTCTGATCAGAACAAGGCGAACGAAGCTCAGAACAATAGAAAGCTAAACTCGGCACTGCTCGTTTCAGACGTTATTTACGTCCAGATTTACCTCGTCTGGCTTCTGTTGATGCACAATTGTGACGCAAGTCTCTCGTTGAGGATGTCAAAGTCGGATAAAATGCGCCATGATCGCTCAGACTTGAGATGCTGTGAAAACTATTGGAAATGTATTTACTTCTCACACATGGACATGCCGCAATTTCGAAGTTTTGGGTTGAGACAAGATCAGACTTAGGCGGCTAACACAACCATGGATCAAACATACTTATAAATCACGTGCATACTGCAGATGCTTTAAGATACAGTTGAACCTATCCCACATCTGTAAGTGTCTGTAAGACCAAAAGTTAAGACCGAGTACTTAACTTTTAAACATCCAATAATCCAAGGTAGCACAGAGGTTATTCCTAAATTTACATTTACAACCACTGCTAATCTAACTCATTTGCTTTTGCCACACCTTTGTTGTGTAGTTAGAAAGCCGGGCGTGATGGAAGCCTTCTTTTAAACCCACCTGGGATTTGGGGTCGCGGTTCGGGGATTATTGGAGCTATTGAGACGCTAATCAGCCGTTCCCGGTTGTGAAAATAATACCTTGTTTCCATGGATACACATTACATTACTGTCTAACAGTAAAATAAACGATAAAAAGCAGAGCAGAAATCTCTCAGCTGAACAGCATCAAGAACCAGAGGGAGTAGAAATGTCCAAACACTCCAACCTCAGCCAGGAAAACTGAAGGAAAGAGTGAACCCGAGCTAACAGAGCTGCTCCAAAATGATCTTCGGTTCTTTTTAAAATCTCCCAGGTACCATCAGTTGTGACATTTACTATGTTGTCACAGCAGGAACTCTCCTGGTAAAACCAGACATGGGTTTACTGGGAGAGGATGTCCTGAAAGGTTCTGGGAAGCCTTGGAAACAGTTTTATTTTATTTTTTAGGAGGATTCCTCCAGTTGGAGGCGTTTCAGCTCCGCTGTTGTTGCTATGTGATAAAATTTTAACCCCTTCATCTGTTGCCAAAGTTACACGACTAAAAGATGTAACCTTGATATAGCCAGGACACGAACGCAGGCTCCTGCTCTCAGGATGAGTGGCGTGTTTATTACATTTAGACTGAAATGACTGAACAAAAATAAGATTTATAATGTTTAATATGAAACTGTCAGAAAAACTCCACTCTAGTAAATATTACATGCAGTATTTGATGCTGATCACATTTTCAGTCTCCCAGCAGCATCAGCATCCCTCTGATTCTGCTTCATCTTAAAAAATGTAATAAAATCATTGGGAAAACCGACAAGATTTATTTGATCAAACCCGGAGACTTCCCGAAAGTGCTCGCATGTAAAAAAGTAACAAGATTATAGTAGCTGAAAGGGCAGAACTCCAGTTTCTGCTCTTATTTAGTTTAGTTAAAGGAGTGCAGAGGGCGTGGAGATCTGGTGGAGCCGTCATGTTCCTGACATCGTCCTCGGCGCTGACTCTGAAGGATCTGTGATGTCCTGGCAGGAAGACAGGTCAAAGGTCACCGTCATTGCACAGTTTAGTCTGCTTAAAGCTGATTGGGTGGCTAATTTTTTTAAATTAAAATCAGATTTATACATGTTTGTTGAAATTTGATGTAGATTAAAGAGGAAACAATTAACTCCCATCACTGAAGTCACAGTTTCCACAATATGTCTTTCAGAACCATCAAGCATTCATTTTTTTATATATAAATTCGTTAACATTGAGACCTTTGGATTTTTTTTTTGACACATATATTTTTTTAATTTGCCACTGTGGATAACCCACTGTTTCATCTCTTTAATTATGAGTTAAAGTAGAGAAAAGCGTCATTTGTACGACTTAAAGCCTCATTTCCTGGAAGCGTGCCGCTGGGTCTATTATATTATTTCGCGACTAAGTCTCTTTGGTGCTCAGTTGAAATAAAAGACAACGTCTGAAGTATCAGGAAGAGATAATAAAACTGAGCCTAAAGAATATTTTCCCACTAAAACAGAACTGTTATTTGTGAGCTAATACATTTCTAGGACATGTCAAAAGGTTCCAGTCCAGCTGCAGCGGAAAAAGCTAAACTACATTCAAACATCTGGATTCTTAAGCTGATGAGTGTTTGTGAGGTTTATGAAGAGAAACAAGGATTTACTGCTTGCTGTGGTGAATCCCTTTGTGTTCTGAGGAGCACTAAACGAGTAACTAAACCCAGAGCTCTCTTGTTTTTTTTCAGATAAGCTGCATAAATTGGCATTATTGGAGACATTAAACGTGTTCAGTTCTGCCGTATTTGGCCTGTAACAGTCGTAGTGCTTCCTTTTATGGGTTTGGCCACGTCCCTCATTTTCTTAGCGTCAGTTTGAATATTTAGCTAAAGAGTTTAATTGTCTAAAAGAACTTGAATGTTAACCCTGTCTTGTCTCCAGCCACATTGAGAGTTTTACTGTTTGAGTTTTTCGGTGGATCTCGCCGTGTTTTTAATGTTTATCTTTGACAGAAGGCGTCCTGACTCGCCCTCTCAGTGACGTTGGAGGAAGGCTTAGATCCGAAAGCGAATCTCTGAATCAACATTGTGTTTGTTTAGAGGATAAAAATCAGAGCTTGAGGTCTGTGCAAGCAAAGGTCCCACAGAGCCGCGTCCTTTGTGCTAAATACTTCTTTTTATTTCCCTAAATGCCTCATTTAAATGACCTGAACTTTAAAAACAAATCATATGAACATTTACTGAGGTTTCTCTTCCAACTCAGTAAAAATAAAACTATTTAATAGTAAACAGACCTTACTACAGTTTTAACTGCATTCAATCAGTTATCATTTAGATTATGTTTTTTTATGAATGTCACCTTTTTAAACCCAAACCCTCAAGTTTCTTTTGTCCACACGAGCAGCAGCAGATTCACGTTTTGCGGACGATAGAATGAAATTCGGACCTGAGTCTTAACTCCAGGTGTTATTGTCACCCATGTTAAATGCAGCCAGAATAAAAACGCCTGACAGAGCGTCGCTCTCCTATTCCTTTCTTTAGATGACGCCTGGACACACTCGCGTAGAAACAAAAAACCTCTGAAAGTCAAAGCAAATGACTGCGTTCATTACTGAGCTCCACACTCACTCCTACGTGTCTGAAGATCCACCAAGAAAGTCACAAAAAGCTCCTTTCATCTTTTTCAATTACTCCTCTGAATGAAGGGAAATACTTTTGTTGAAGGGAAAATTAATCCAGCAAACACGAGAGATGGACTCTGCTCTGAACCTGGACGCCAAAGTGGCCGCGCTCATAATTACATTTAATAAAAGTGGCAGCAGAAAGTGCTGGAAGCCAAAGCAAGAAGGAGAAATCCATCATGAAGGATGGCATGGATGCTGCAGAACGGAGCTGCACGAGGTTCCTGCACTGGAAACTGAGCCCTGAGTTCACACCAGATGTAAACGTTTACGCCCGAACCTCTGGTGTCTCTTCTACGGACATGTGAAAAAGCCCAGATAGAAAATATCTGACCCAAACTATTAAAGTCCAGTTTCGGACAAAGTTGTAGGAAAAAAGGCAAAGTTCTCACAGCAGAGTTGAATTTTTATTTTTCAACAATCTAACCCCCATCTGATTTTTTTTGGTGCGTGTGAACGGTTCACGACCCCAAAGCGACCAGAAGAAGAACGTGGTCGTCACCCAGCGGCGCCGCCGTCTGTGGGAGCCGACCATATCGTCACAAGATCAGAACAAGACGAAGGAAACAAAAAACCAAGCTAAACTTGTCACCGCTCACTTCGGACGTTGTTTCACGTCCAGGTTTACCACGTCTGGCTTCTTCTGCTGCAGTCAAGACGCACTCAGGATGATGACGTAAAAGTCGGACAGAATGTGACGCTAGCGTGACTGCGGACGCTTTATAAACGATCAGATGCGGATCCCATCTAGTGCCAAATATGGAAGTGGCGCAAATTGGAATTAAGACTGTGGTGAAATAATTGGATTAGGTTCATTTATGCCTGCTTCTAAAACACCTCATCAAGCCTCCCTGCAGGAAAACCCTGCTGGTTTCACAAGCTGCTTAAATAAATATTCTGATTCCTTAAAGCCAGTTCCTCTCAGTTCTACTTAGCTCGTTCTTTATTCTTCATCTCCTCACTTCAGAGTTGACCAAATTCCCATCACGCCGTCACAAATCGGCTTTGAGATCATCCGCGTGTTTCGTGGAGCATCGCTGACGTTTCCGAACCCAAGAGTCCGACCAAGACCTGGAGCCTGCGTTCCAGAACCGTAAAACAAATGTTTGGGTTGGTTTGGTGAGAAGTGTTTAACGTCAGTGGCTCCACATACCTGTATGTGTTTACAGAATTACTAGATCTGATTTAAATGGATTTGTATTAAATAATGCGACTGTATCGTCTACTTGGCTATAAAATAAAAAAATAAACACAGCCGGGTTTTATTCCGCCTAAAAGCTCTTTGAGATACAGAGTTGTCAAATTAACCGGACGTTTGTCAGCTCCAGGTTTTAAGGGGGCATACCTGTTTTTCCCGCCTTAATGCATGTCTCCACTAGAGGGTGTAATGCGGCCCGTTGATGTTCTCTCAATTACATTGGCAGCGATCAGAACAAATAACAATAATCACACATTCTAAGTTAATTGTGTGTTTAAATTAGTAACAAGGTTTAATTAAATACAAAAATGTTCCGCTGCTGATCGGCTATATTTATTTTCAATAAATATAGTGGTTTTTTTACTTTTAAGTGTTTTCATTTGGAATTATTTATTTTTATTTTTTACTTTATTTTAAATAAATATTTTATTTTTAAGTATTCTTTTTTATTATGTATTATTTATTTTTATTTTTTACTTTATTTTCAATAAATATTTTATTTTTAAGTATTGTTTTTTATTTTGTATTATTTATTTTTATTTTTTACTTTATTTTCAATAAATATAGTGTTATTTTTTTATTTAAGTATTATTTTGATTTTGTATTATTTCTTTTTATTTGTTACTTTATTTATTTTAAATAAATATGTTATTTTTAAGTATTATTTTTTGTATTAATTATTTTTATTTTTTACCTTATTTTAATTAAATATAGTGTTGTTTTTATTTTTTTATTATTTTTATTATTTTAATTTAGGAATTATTTTTATTTTGTATAATTTATTTAATCATTTCTGCTTTATTTATATTTAATTTGAAAAAGTCTGATTATTATTATAATATTTATTTTTTAAGTTTTTTATTTTATCTAAAGTATTTTTGTTTGGTTGAAAACTAACATGTTTTTATTTATGTAAACACACTGGTGTTAAACTTTAGTATATACTAGCTTTTTTTGGTATATGTGTATGTTGAGTTATAGCCGTCCCTGGAGAAATCTCCACCAGCCGCCAATCCAAACAAGTTGTTACATGCATGTGGTTTTGATTAATACTTTCATAAACCAGACGTCTGATTTCGATTACAGTTTCATTCCAATCAGACTAAATCCATCAGAAATTTTTTTTGTACAAGCAAACAAATACCCACCAGCTTTTTTCAAACTTTCTCAAGGCCAAACCAAACTTTTAACCTCTTTATTCTTCATCTTTTATTTCTTTTCTTTGTAGAAAAATACAAAAGCAAATTTTCCTTCTTTTTACTAAACATTGAATAGTTTTTTTGACTTTCAAAGTTTGCTAGATGTGTCATCGCCCTTCCAGGATGAAATTACACCTTCACCTGCAGGCATAACCACTGTTATCAACCAAGGCAGCATTTGCCAGTTGCCATAGATACCAAAAAAATGTAAAATGTGATTGATTTAGTCTGAACTGAGCGCATATTAAACACCTGATCGGGTTCTGATCACGGTCAGCCGGGTCCTGACTGATCTGTCATTACATGTCAGCTCAGGCTGGTTTAGTGGAGCCGTTGGAGGTTCTGCTCGTCCCCAACAGACCCGATCCTGTTAACGCCGACACTCACCAAGAGAGGGGCTGTAATTGGCTCCACGTCGATTGCAAAAGCATTCGGGAGAAATTATACACATTACTGGATGAAGTTCTCAGCAGGAAAAAAAACAGGAGAGGTTGTTCGCTGTGATGAAAGGAAGCAGTAATTTTCTCAGGAGTTGATAATAACTCGCATGTTTGCTTTTTATCACCTGGTTCTGAACTCAGACGCTGAGACGTTTCTGTCACGATAAACAGAGGGAAGCTCCGGAGCCCAAGAACGGATGCGTCATCATTGAGGTGACCTTGTCTGTTGTCCAGAGCGCAGATATCTGGGACATCTGACGCCTCCATGATAATTCAGCCTGTCTCAGATTAAACCCCCACTTTGTCCTCTGGCTGCTCGGTTAAAGCTCTCAGTTTCAGGCCGAGAATCGAAGCTTCACCGGCCCTTTTCTGTGACTATTACCGAACAAACTGCTGTGACATTAATTCAGCACTTGCGACATTTTTAATAAGCGCATTGCTCTAATTATAGAGCAATGAAAGCAAAGGTAAATCATTTGTCTTGGTCACATTTTTATGACATGTAAAGAGATAGCTCCCGTTCCTGTTCTTGAGTTATGCTTCAGTGTAGATGAACCTTGAGGATCTCCAGAGAGAAACTGTCCCTGATGATGGAGGTTCCCTGCAGGGGGGAATCTCACATGCTGCAAACTGGGGGAACCTTTGGTATGATAAGTTAAAGCATCACTAAGTCACTTTTCAACCTTCCTAAAATATCTTCATAACTTTTGTGATTATAAGTCGCCTTACAGCTCATTGAATGACGCCTGCACTAAGTAACTTTGAGGAGGGTGGCAGGAACCCTGCCTTCCTCACCAAACAACTACAAATGTGCTGACTGCTTTACTGCATACGTCACTTCCCCCGTTTCTTATCCCCAACATCATCATCTGACATTGTTTCACCACAATTAGATTCATCACCTCATCACTGTTCATCCTCATTTGACTTAAGAATAACATTATTTACACATAACCTTAGAAATAAAGGCTGAGCCACGGTTAGCTTGTTTACTAGCAAGGATGCCCAACACTACATGGCAGCAGACAGTCCTATAGAACGTACATGTAACGCGTTGTTTTCCTGTTTTTTAATCGTATGATCTGAGTTTGGGGTCGCATTATCCGAGTTACTGAGAGCCTGTTCCATTATTCAAACTAAAATATTGGGTCAGCCCCAAATTTGGGCCGCCTCAAGAGGATTCAGTCGACTGATAAAGACTATGGCTGCAGGTTTGCGTCACTTCCATACATGGTACTTACCTGGAGATGCACTCTGAACGTTTTATGAGACTTTTTACATCGTCAACATTAGATGTGCGTCATAGTTGTGAAGCAGAAGACGACAGACGTGGCCAACCTGGACGTAGACGATGTCTGAAGCAAGCAGTGCCGAGTTTAGCTTCTATTTCCGTCTGACACAGATTTTATGCTTGGCTGTAATAAGTATTTGACTCCTTTAACAAACTTGTTTCCATCTCTCGTTTAGTACATTCACTCTTTCTTTGGAGAGCAAAAAAAAAGCAACAACCTGGGAATCAAACCGGTGACTGTAGTCTCTATATGCTGTGCTCCTACTCTGCCAGAATGTGGCGCTCATGAGGGGAAATTGTTAATGGCAACTTGGCTTGTATGTAAAATAAAATTTTACACCAGTTTTTGGACATTCTTCTCTAAAAATGTGAGGTTTGATCATCAAAAGCTGCTTAAATGTTTAGAGTTTTAGTTTTTTACTCATCAAAAGCAAATATTGTTACAGTCTTCTAAGTTTACGGAGAGGAACTCACGGCAGGTTTTACTACGTGTTATTACATCCTAACAGATACGAGCTGAAGCTCCCTGATCTGAAACTCGGCCATAACGTTGATTTAACACGATCCTCACATTCAGGCTATTTCTGACGTTTTAATTCTGCACACGTCACTCAGAGCCTGGACTAACGATGAGACGTCTTGGATTCCATCTTGTGGGCCATAAATCATGCCGACGCCTCGGTTTGAGGCAGAGCAGCTGCGTTCTGTCCGCTGGTTTTTCCTCAGTCCTAATGAAGGACAGCATCTTTGGTGAAGATGTTCAGTCATGGTGGCTCTGCAGGGAGTTTCCTCTGAACACAACAGGATAAACTTGAATTTATTTTTGAAATTGAAGCCATTCGTATGTTTTAATCACCCGGCCTCTCTGATTCCCTCTGGTTCTCGGCCCAGCTGAATCCTCCGGCCCTACTCAGTTCGCCCCGGAGCCCGACGTCCAGCGAGGACGAGATGGCCCAGAGCTTTTCCGACTACTCCGACGACGGCGCCTCCGACAGCTCCCGCGAAGAAACCATCTACGAGACGATAAGGGCGACCGCAGAGCCATCCCAGAATCACATGGACGACCTTCACGCCAAAGCGCTGGTGATGCGGGTTCTAATCCCGGACCTGCAGCAGACGGTGAGTGTCCGTTTAAGATCTTCTGTCTTCGGTCGTGTTTTACAGAAGTCCGTCTTCAGTGTTCAGACAAACCTCACAATTCAATTCAGTTTCAATTCTTATGTTTCTAATTCCAATTTCATTTGTTCCTCCCTGTTTGAGCAGCGTTGATTTATCTTTAAGCTTAGTTGAGGAACGTTGCTATTTGGACCACCAGGAGGTGGCGGTAATACACACCAAAAAGCTATTAGTCACTGAACTAACACGTCTCACTTTTTGTTGCCATCTTAGCAATTCTATCGTTTCATTTTGCTGCCGTATTTAACGGACTATTAGACGCACTAAGAAGCTTTAAATGTTCTTAAAAATCCACCGTGCGCCTTGTGTGTGCACTTAGATACAAAATAAGCATGGATCGTTTATATGGCGTGATTTTTGTGCCACCAGGTTGAGCCTCTAGTGATACACATTGAACTGCTGAGGGAACAATAGTTTTAAACATGTGCACTAGAATCTCGCTTGACTCGCTTTCCCCCTGCTCGGCATTTTTTTTTTCATCATCCAATCAAAGCATGTTTTGCAAATACTACGTTCAGTTCAAGACGAGTTTCAAAGACGAGCAGAGAGAGCCGAGCGAGCAATTTGTCAGAGTTTAGCACGTGCAGAGCAGCTCCACACGAACGTGTGAGGTTAGTGCGCACACGCTTAAAATGATTACTCCTTCAGCCGCTCTCAGCTCTCCAGATACGTATCACTGCGATCTCAACCTGGTGGCACAAAAATAACGCCGTAAAAAAAGTTAAGTTGCACCTATTTTATAATCTGGCGAAGGAAATACTGTTCAGATAATCCAGTGTTTGTTTGTTTTTTAAATAGGTAACTGATAAGAAATCTGCAATACTGGTTCACACCAGTATTGAATAGTATGATTTTACATTAAGATTAAAGAAACTTTATTTGCCATCTACACACAGGACAGACTAAGAATTTGTTTCGATAACACCAAGGCGCCAGGTCTTGCCTAAGAACCCACACTGGATGCTGTGGTATTTTGCCATGGGCTGGATTTGAACCCCTGACCTTCCAATTGGAAGTCAGGCAACATACCACTTGAGCTATCCAGCCAACATAAAGTCAAGAAAATCATAGAAAACCCTGAACATCGTCTTCATGGGACTGGAAAAAAGAGTCTCTTCAGTCAGAGGCTTCTTCAGCTTAGTTTCAAAACAGGCCGCTACAGAAGATCTTTCCTGCCCACAGCCATCAAGAGATGAGATACTCCAACATCATTTAATTTCCCTTTAGGATAATAAAGTATTTTTGATTGATTTGAATAATTGATTTTGAAACGTCTCTGGAAAGTGAAAGTGTCTTTGTTACCAGAACCAACGGATCAGCAGATCTGATTCATTCACGGTTCACAGAATCGATATTGATTTAGAAAAGAAAATATCGTAACTGACCCAGAGTTTATCATTATCTGACGATGGAGAAACATTCTGTGGTTTGTTTATCCGTTTAACTCGGCCCGATAAATCACTTAAATGTACGATTATTGAAAATGAGTTTGATCATTTTCACTTATCGTCTTTATCGTTTTTACCAGCCTTTTCCTATTTTGACACTGGATGACTAAAAGACTCCGGTGTTCTCCACCCGCCTCCCTTTCTCAATTTCTCAGCGTTAGGAGGAGTTAACTAATAAATCAGGGCGGTGTGCTATTTTCTACTTCTCCAGCGTTTTAGCTCAATTAGCTTAAGAAACACTAGCTTATATCGGGACAAAGCTCAAAATAGAACTGGTTACAAAGTTGACCATAACTGCACCAGTGTTTGAGCATTTCGGAGCATTTTCGAGGCAAAGCGCTGGAGCTTTCCAAGCCGGTGTTCCGTGGAGTCGCGTTTCCCCGTCAGATTCTGTGTCCTGTGTCTTTTTGTTGCGCCGCTTCGTTTCGCTCAGCACACGCGGTAAAACGGTAGCACAACACAACCAACCTGTACCTGCACCTAAAGAGCAAAAATCCAATTCAGTTTTCTCAGCTGGGCTAAAAATGCAGGCCGTCTCCGTCTTCAAGTTCCCGACAGTCCACTATCAGTGAAGCAATTAATCGACAGGAAACATAAAAGGAGGACGGCGTACTGTGGTGCTCACAGACCGTGTAGTTCACTTAACTGCTACTGAAATGCTGCCCTTAATATTATTGAAAAACGTTGCAAACGTTTGACAGACAGACGGGAAAACATACGTATCACACACGGCGATCGGCATTCATCTCTTTTTTGGTTGAATGTAGTTTTTATTTCCATTTTGTTTTAATGTTTAGTTTTTATTCATGGGCATTTTCTGTTAACAGACACTGAGAGTCCATTTATTTATGTTTTTGGTGGTTTTGTTTATTTTATTTACCAGTTTCAGATTTAAGTCTTTAAATGAAAATAAAGTTTATTGATCTTTAACAGGACATAGTTGTAATATTATGTCATTTCAATTAAATCAATTTAAAATGGTCTCCAACAATATTATCGTTTATGGCAATAATTTCTGAGACAATTAAACGCTCAGCAAAATTTGTTATCGTGACAGGCCTACGTTTAACTCTTAGCTTTGCATCACTGAAGCAGGTCAGAGGTCAACCAAAGCCTGAACTAGACCTAGATCAACCAGTTTTGGACAAACATTTTTTTAGTTTTTGCTCCAAAAATGTCCAATAAAGCAAATGAACTACCACCGGTGGGTTGCTGGACTGGTCTGGGTTCCTATTTTAATAAACACATGATTCGCACTTTGTTTTTTCTGTAGGAGATTGATTTATTAAGGCTCACCATAACCATAGCTTGCGTTTTGAAGCAATCCTTCATACTGAGCATGCATGTAGCGACAGTGGAGAGGAAAAACAGGAAGAAACTTCCAGCAGAACCAAAACCAGGACCGGGCTCAGGTACTCATGCCCTTGTCTCTGAGTCAGTACAGGCTATAGTCAGTGTCGCCATGCATAAAACAAAACTGCTGTATTGAGCTTTTTAGGTGTTTTCCCAGATAATTAAGTCTTTTTTTCTGTCCCAAGTAGCCTTACTTAATCATCAAGGAACCGAGTCCACTCTAGCTGCTCTAATTCATTCTTTTTTCACCTCGTAGTGCTCTGAACTGAACAGAAACGATGTTGATTCGTGCAAATGGATCAAATTTGTGTAAGAAGAAATAATGGAAATATGAAGGCTTTAACAAACAGGCCAAAATCCACCTTCCATTATTTTTTCCTACTGTTGATAAACATCTTTATTTAAGTCTTTTCCCTTTTTTCTTGTTATGAAAATGTCACTTCTGGCCATTCAAAGGCTGACGCTAATTATCATTTTCTAAAAGCTACTTGGTGTTTTTTTTATGTCAGCTCATCACGTTATTTTCTCACTTCTTTGTGTTGAGATGTGAAGAATTTAATGAAGTGTGACCAACAGGATTCAAGCTGCCTCGTTTTCCCTGATAAAAACGCAGAGGAGTGTGAATCATGAGTGGGAGACATGTGCTGTAGTTTTTCACATTTCACCGCCAAAGAAATGTCGGATTGTAAGCCGACACTTCTGGTAAAGTAGTAGAATCTGCACACATGTTTGGATCTTTGCACGTTTTCCATGCATTTTAACATCTGTGGTCAACATGAAGTTACGCATTTGCTTTTTATGCAACTAATTGTATTTTCAACTACTGATAGTAATGCAAAAGTAGAATAATGATAACCATAAACCGCTTATCATTAATATTAGTTCCGCTAATGTGCTCAAACAATAGGATCCTGAAGCTAATGCTACGTCGCTAACATCGCGCTCACGTGTCAGTTAGAAAAACAAATGCTGCGTTATACGATATCAAACTATATCGCCCCCTACAGGTTCATTTTGTCATTGTACACCAACATGCACATGTTGTGCTTGAGGGAAAAAAAACAAGAACAAGTATAAAAACTTTAGGTTTGATATTTTATCACTTCTATTAACCTTTTTTATGCTATATTTCAAATTGAGCTTAACAACCAGCTTAAGTCAGGCAAGTTTAAAGCAACACTAAGTAACTTTTCAACCATCATCAAATATTTTCATAACTTTTGTGATCATATGTCGGCTTACAGCTCGTTGAATTTTTAGTTTTGTTGTTTCTATCAACCTTTTAAAATGACAATATAATATCGACCACCTAAACAAACATGGCTAAATTTGTGAGGCAAATTTTTTTTTGTGCTTTTAGTATCTGGATTTCTTCATGTTTTATCTTTTTTTAATAGGATTAAAAAGGCCACGAACATGAGATGTTTTCAAGTTAATATAACTGCTTTAGTGATGAAACAATCATCTTGTATCAGGAAGGTTTTTAACTTTAATATTCGCCATGACTGTGTGTCTGTTCAGCTTCGCTTGTTCTTGTCTGCTTTATGAGGCATTTTCTGATGATGTATTTAACTTGTAATGATTAAAAAAACATCTTCTAAATTGACCAAGAACTGCCTCTTTTTGAGTTTTTCTCTATATGTAATGAAACAGTGAAAAGATGTTTTCTGTTTATCGCCTGTTTATCGTTTTATGCATTCAGCGGACACTTTTATTCAAAGCAACTTATAAAAAGTGGGTTAAACATTGAAATCAACACAATTTTAGTATTTTTTAAGGATTTTATGAGCAAAAATATTAAACATGATCGGATCAGATGAAATTAGGGCTAAAAACGCTGTCTTGTCTGCTATGTGAAATGATTCTGAACGGCTGAATTACCTGATAACTGTTGCTTTTATTAAATATGTTAAAGTTTTATGTATATATATAAATATTATATGCAGTAAAGCGGCATCTGTCCTCTAAGCGCCGGCTGACGCTTCCCTTTGCTTTGAGACCCAGAGAGGCTTCGTCCTCAAAGAGCTGCAATCTTCATAAGTACAGTTGGATCCTGGGCTGATGTCGGCCCGGCTGCAGCTCCGTTCTGGACGGTTTCTGGTCCTCGGGGACACAGAAATGTTCAGATAGTTGTAGATGTGATGGCAGAATGAACCTGGAGCACAGAAAGGGAAAATAGGCCGACCCTGTCACTTTGATGGCGTTCTCTGACGTCCTCCTTTTGTCAGCCTGGATTTTCCACGTGGGTCCTGTTTCTCGTCTCACACCTTTTCACTCCTGCTGTAAAAGTCCGAGCTGGTGAGTCCATCTCGAGTACAGAAACATACACATTAGCAGCTGCTACTTTTAGAAAGCCCTGTGAAAGTCGCTGTAAATAACAGCTGAACTGAGCAGTGTGTGTTGGTCTGTGCAGAGCCTGAGATCAAGGTCACTGCAATTAGCACAGCGGCGTTGGTGTGCAGCGTACAGCTTGTACGAACACACGCGTTTCACATGTATGCACTAACGGCTCCGACTGAAACATTCCTCTGTGGTCCCGCTCCATCTCCTGATGAAGTGGAGCCGTCCACTCAGAAATGAGCTGAATAATTCAGGCGAACACGTTGTGAGATGATGTTGCCTTTGGTCAACAATGCTTTCCTGCACATCTGAAACACTGAATTTGACGTAAATCGAGTTCAAGTCACGTTTGTAGGGAGAGAAGATTTCAGTTAAAGGCAGTTCAAAGTGGCTAACATGATAAAAACACACAAGCAAACATAACCTTTCTGTAAAATACCTTCATCAAAATCCAAAAGAGTAATTAATATAAAATGTTGAATAAAATCAGTCAATATTAATCAAAGTTGGCTCCATGCAAATAGATTATTAGCCTTGATTTAACCCACTTTGTCACCAGTTTGCAGTTTGTAGAAGTTTTTTTTCTCACATCTTTATTATGTTTTGGTACTGAGCCTGTATGTGATTTATAAACTAACTAAAGTATTTTAAAGTCTATTCTTTAAACCACAGACAGCCGTGACTCCAGAAATGGTGAGCTCCATGTTCCTGGTTTTTTTGTGAGGATGCCAGCAGCAGCGTTGTTAATCAGCTGCTTCTGTCTGATTGGGTTGTGCTGTTGCATTAATCAGCTGCAGTAGAGAAAAATCTCCAACTGAATCTCTCAAAACTGAACTGCTCTTTTTCCCCGAGCCAAACCAACCATAAATCACAATATTCACATCCAGACTGGATCTCTGTCTCTGACTCCATTAAAGGAAGAAAGAAACTTTGGCATCATGCTTGGTGACCAGCTGACCTTTAAAGATCATGTTGCTTCGCATTACTAAACATAAGAAAGATACGACCAAACTTAACCCAACATGCTGCCCAGGTCCTGGTTCAGTCTCTGGTGATCTCCTGACTGGTCTCCCAGCCTGGACGGTAAAACCATTATAAATGATCCAGAACACGGCGGCGGTACGTCTGGTCTTCAATCAGCCAAGAAAGTTAAATCCTAAAAGAATCTAATAATAAATAATAGCAATAAGTATTTAGATAGACCTTATATTTAATCACGAAGTCAAACTATCCAAACAATAGTTTATAAACCCGAGTGTCACTTACGTTACACTTCTGAGGGATTGCTCGTACATTTATCTCATTGTTCCAGTTTTATATTTGTTGAGGTGCTTCTGACTCTGTTGCTGATTTTTCCTGATTGAACGAAAATGCAGCGATGCATTCTGGGTGCAGAAGAAATATCATTAGCTGCATCATGGCGGGACAACGTGAACAGGGGCAGCAAAACATTCTGATGCCACTTGAAAATAAGAGCAAGAGTATAAGCAGCTAACTACAAGTATTAACAGTGGATAACCAAAAGTTCAACACAGACTTGTAACTTTATTTAAGAAATAATTTTTAGCACTTGATGAAAATTTAAATATATACAGTGAAATCTAAAAGCTCTAAACTCTTAACAAATTAACAAAAAACGTTAGATTGCTAAACTCCTGAGATTAGCGCTGACACTGATAGGACCACAGGGATCATGGAGACACTTTTGACCCGTTGCTACAAAATAAAACTTTCTGATTTATTAATTTTTACTCCTTAAAACGTTTTACTAGGAAATAAAACTATGTTACAGTCAAATAGATTTCTATTTTTAAATTACTTAACGACAAAAAAAATGTAATTACATGAAGAAAAAAAACATGAAAGACAATGAGAGGTAGGCAGCTATTCAGTTTTTTTGTTTTTTGTTGTTTTAAGAGCCTCCATGGAGGCCCCGAGGAGCAATACTTGCTTCTGGAGCCTCAGTTTAGATCGGTCTTTACGTCTGACATGTCTGTTTAAGCGCTCTTCACTGTCGTTATATCAGAAATTCTCCCAAAGAGAACAGGTGTTGATGTCCTGAGGTCTCAGATGTTCACTTAAAGAAGACTTTCCTACATTTTCCTGCTCCGCCATCTTGCTCAGGGCAAATGTGTTTATGAGCCATGCGCTCATAAACAAGGCTAACGCAATAATCAATGACTGAATTAGCTGTCAACTATTTTAATAATTTATTAAATCAATTAGTTGTTTCAGCTCTAAAAAAAAAAAAACATAAGAATTTTAGTGTTTGTAGTTTTTACCAGAAGCCATGTTGGAAAAATATCAAACATGTGGAAGAAGCTGGTTTGGTTAGCAGAAACCAACACTACCTGTCAAACATGGTGGTGGCAGCATCATGCTCCGGTGAGCGATTCTTTAGCAGGGACAGATAAGCTGGCCATAGTTGATGGTAGATAGATGAAGCCTGATAATGATCCATCTAGGAAGAAAAACTGTTGGAGTCTTTGAGACTGCTGGGAGGTTCACCTTCCATCAGGCCAACGACCCGACAATCAAGCCAGGCTACAGTGGGTGGTGGTAAACTCAACATACTAATGTGTTAGAATGGCCTAGTTAAAGTCCAGACATGAAATACAATCCAGGATACTAAAACCTCTCTCCATCTAAGCTGACTGAAAGCTGGTAGACACAGGGGCGGAACGTCTGGCAGCTGTGCAGGCGGTTCCACAAGGTATTGACTCAGGGGGCTGAAGACTTTAGCACACAGCACTTTTCAGGGATTTTAAATCATCCCTTAATATGTCTGCTCCTGTTAAAATGTGACAAATATGTATTAATTATTTTGCACTGTATGAAAGCGTAGGATTCCCTTTCATATCCGCCAAGCATGTTCTGATCCGTCTTCTCTCCGATCCGTCGCAGAAATGCATGCGGTTCAACCTGGACGCCACCGTCTGGATCGCCAAGCAGCGAATCCTGTGCTCGCTTAATCAGACGCTGAAGGACGTGCTGAACTACGGACTCTTCCAGGCGGCCGCCGACGGCACGGACGGCATGTTCCTGGACGAGGAGCACCTCCTGCGAGACTGTCCGCAGCCAATCAGCAAGGGCGTCCCCTGTCTGGAGGTCAGCCGCCGCTGCGATAGCGCCGCACGGGTGTTCAGTTATGGCGCTGGGGTCGTAAAATAATTTAAACAGAAGTCTGATAACATTTAATTAGCAGTGAAAACAAAATATTCAATCAAAGTCGGTCAAAAACACTTTTAAATACTTAAATACTTTATTTATCCCAGAAGCTCAACCTGGTGTGAAAGAAAACACATTGAGGAGGGTGTGGCTTAGTGTTAGGCCACGCCCCCTTGGTTCCACAGTCTCAGCCTCACGTTTTTTAAAGCAAACATAGTCTTTCTCGATCTGTACAGGCGGGTTTGTGGTTCTGTGACTATCGCAGAGTTCGGCTCAGTCTGGTTTACAGAAAAATTATGTAACCAAGAGTTTATTACAGAGACTCATCGTGCATCACAAATCCTGGGTATAAAATACATAATCCTGACTCATTTCCTCACAAAAATATAAGATCCTGCTGTTTGAGACGCTGACAATGTCCAGTAATAGACATTATTAGGTAGACTGACTCAATGGACATAAGAAGGATGGAGAGCATAAAGGAAATTATTCAGTAGATCTGAGTCATTTCTGGTCTGAAACTAAAAATCCTCCTCAGAGTTTTGTTCTTTATGAAAAATTCAAAAGATACCAAAAGTGTTTGTATTTACCTGTACCAGAGAAAATGTTTGCTCGAATCTTATCTCACATCAGCGGCACTGAGCATTAAGCCGGTCCAGATGATCGACACAGAGCCGGTTCCGAGTGGACGGGTTCAAGTTTAACAGTGTTTAAAACTGAGCTTTATTTCAACACGGCGAGTCTTTTAGATAATTATTCTTAATCAATCTCCCGCTCATCACATTTGTAATATTCATTCAGATTTGTCATTTAACAGGATCCAAAGACTCTGTGTTTCAACTTCATAAGTTGTTTTTTCTTTCGTGTATTTTAAATATCTTCCACACAAAAAAAAAAAATAAAACTAAAAATAATGAATGATATTTGTGGTTGTGAAGTTTTTTGACATATAATCAAGGAACAACATTTCAATAAAAATGTCTTTTAACAGGTTCTAACAAAAAATGTAAGTACAATTTACTATAGATTATGAAATAATAAAACATCTGTCTAAAATGTCGATGGCCAACATTTGATTTTTGGACTTACAGTTCCACTCTGGCTCAGCAGGTGGTGGTGTCCCACTACTGGGTGTGTACTAGTCACTAATTAATGATGTTTGTAGTAACTTGGATTATCTGTCACATGTTGAATTACAAGCTACCAGTGGCTCACTAACCACTTTAATTATTATCGGTAATAAAAGTCGCCAGAAAGGTTTTCTGCTGTCGTGTGTTTGGGTTTGTAAAGTTACACAGTCAAAAATTACTTTGGTTAAAAAGACAAAAACCATACAGTCAGATTTCGAAATCATATTTTCACCATTTTATTCATTTAAATAATGTCAGTGTTTCAAAAATGTATATTTAATTGGAAAGCTGGGTATGTAGTTTACATGATAAATATTTATTCATTATGTTCATTATGAATTTTTAAGATTCAGGCAAAAAAAATTTTTTAAAATTAACTTGCCGATAAATGAAGATGGACAACCACAACAAAAACGAGCCTCTGAATCTTTTATCAGTATCTTCATTCAGTTCCTAAAGCAAAATGTTTAGTTTGCTAAAAAAGATATTAAATTTTCTAACTAAACAGTGTGTAGACCAAATATGTAGCTTTTGATTTAAATATTTATATTGAAACTGTGACAAGATTTGTGTCTTCTTATGACAAGCTAGGAGAACCGAAACATTACTGGAGTCTGTAACATCACAAACTGCAACCTGTTGACTTGATGTTCTAATTTAATTAAACTTAAAGTCCCCGTCCAGTCTGATGTTGGTAATCCACCTAAGATCTTAAATGGAGAACAATTTACATAATCAGAGAAGTAAGGGTCAAGAGTCAGTCGGTTTATTCATATAGCGCCAACAGACGTCGTCTCCAAAGCACTTTACAAGAAAATCTA